>JAXGGA010002336.1:0-124760 GCA_038373865.1 Uloborus plumipes | reverse complement strand
TCATAATGGGAAAATGTAACAGGTGGCGGATGTCCACCCGAGTCTGAAAGACTTTCTGGGACACCTACTAAACATTTTTGAAAAGAAATTCTCCCTAATTAAATTTCCTACAGAAGTGCTGAGCATTTATATAGCATTTATGAGAGCGACCGGCCGCCATCTTTGATGACGTCATAGCAAAAAAACGCACCAGGTGGCGGATGTCCACCCGAGTCCAAAATACTTCCTAGTGCACCTACTAAGCATTTTTGAAAAAAAATTCCCCGTACTCAAACATTCCTACAGAAGTGCTGTCAGATCCTGGACTAGCTCCACTTTTTCCTTTTCCTCTAATGCAAATTGGTAGAGTTCGAAACGAGTTCACAACTCTCTTCCGATCCTTGATCTTTCCGAATGCTTTTCGCAGGAATAGATTTCAGGCTCATTGCATACATCTAATTTCGATTTTCTCATCGACCCCCAAATAACCCATTTTTGAGATTTGACCAGAGTGAATAAACCAAGCATACAAAAAAAAAAAAAAAAAAAAAATAGATTTCAGGATCTCCGAGTACATTTGTCACGTTCTTGGTGATTCCGCCAATAATGTTTTAAATTCAAGTTCGATAATCATGCCCATATGAGCATAACTGTCCCGTTAAGTGCTGTCCCATGCATGTTCTCAGTACACCCTGGAAGATAAACTTGAGGTCTCTAAGATTGGATGGGGGGGGGGGGCTTAATTAGAATTACAAAACTAGAAAAGAGGATACTTTGAAAACGTCAGAGATTTCCTGCGAACAAAGACAGGAATTTTGGGGCCCTCAGCTTATCCTCTGGACATTTTTAGTATAACGAGAGGAAACAGGGCAGGGCAGGTTGGGGGTTATTCAGGATTTTGGAGACGTTGTTGTAACTTTAAGGATAATGCACGGACAATATATATTGAGAACAACAGCAGGCTTTTTGTCGCACTCAGCTGATACTGAGATCTCCTAAAGTTTATTATTTTTTTTTTGATAAATGAATGTTCATGGAGTTAAATTTCATCAATTATTTAAATTCTTTGATAAACCAGAAATTCTAACTAGAACATTAAAATAAGTCTTGAAACCCAAGAACATACAGTGAACTCTCACTTATACACCGCCTCATTTATGCGCCTTTTTCACTTATTCGACGATTTTTAGTGGTCCCGGCACATTCCATGGTAAAATAATGATAATTTCATTCGTTTATGAGGCGCTCTAAAAATAAATATTGCACTTTTGCGACGAATTTTTCGTAAAATGAAAACCATTTAATTCATTTTCCTAAAAAATGAGCATGTTTTTCCAATTTTAATCTTTCGCTTTTATTGCTCACGGAAGGCATTTTTTCCACATGAACTACAGTTCGGAGAGGGACAATTACCTATTATGGATCGTTTTAAAGGGACCAATTTGTGATCAGGTTTGCTACAAGTCTTGTTTTCTCCTTATCATTGTAGTTAGGTTACAGTAGTTTGCTAAACCGTAATAATATGACTTTTTCCCACAGAAACATTCTTATTCATGCTCTCGTTAGAACTTATTTTACATTTTAGACTTTTAAATAGGCTTGCTCACTTATGCGCCTTTTTCTGTTGGTCTCATGAGCCGGCGCATAAGTGAGAGTTCACTGTAACTAGTAGTAGAATAACCCGCTTTAAACTTAATTTGCAAATAAACTATAAGCATGTTCAAGCTATAAATGCAACAATAGATATTTACAACAAGAAAAATAGACATTTATAGGATAACACGTTTAGAATTTTTGTACTCCTTAAAGAATATCTTCACATCTTCTTTTGGAAATGCCATGTAACAATGAAGAAAAGGCATCCAAGCAAACTTTTCTAAAAAATGAGTACTTTTCTCTTCACTCATTTTAAAGGGCAACTAGCTTTATTTACTAGAATTCATTTGTTTATTCTACCAAATAGTGCTTTAAATTACAAACTTGATTTTCAGTTTTCAGCCAAATATTTTGCATTCATTAATATTTACCACTTACAATTTTCAAACGCTATTTTTTAGCTGGTGTAAAGGAAGGGGTCATGAACTCTGAATCTGTACTCGGGAAAATGTGTAGCAGCAGGAATTCTATCAGTATCTCACGCACTATCAGTATTGATGATAGGTGATAGAAGTGTTCAGGTTTTAAGCATATGCAGCTCGTTTGAATAGGGGAGAGGGAGTACAAATGCTCCATCACATTTGAAATAAAGACCCCTTCCATTGCTTTCCAACCTTCATAGTTGCTGATCGACCGACATTATAAGTGTAGATTGATTCATTTTCACTAAAGCAGATCTCCACACATTTGAAGAAACACAAGCTTTCTTCATGTTTATGTTTAGTAAGAATTTGAATGAAATTTAGAATTAGGAGGGTGTCTATGGTAATTATTCATCCCATTTTTTTTCTTTTAAAGAGAAGATCCTTTTACCATTTGTGTAGTTAAAATCCAACAATGTAGTCAGCTTTACAAAAAATGGAAAAAAAGCAGCTTTTACAGTGTTGATCTCTTACCCCCTTTTTTTTTGTTTCGCAAGCTGCGGATGAATTTCAAGTCCAAAAGCAATATCTTTACTTGCAACGTCATTCAACTTTCCAATTGGTAAGAAATAATTCTGTAACTAATTGCAAGAAAAAACTTTCAAATGACTATTTCTTCAGCAGAAAAGTGTTGAGGATGAATGAGTGAAAATTTTGTTTGAATCACACCAAATCAGCTGCATAAAAAGTGTATAAATAAAGCAAGTTAAGAATAATTCGTCGAAAAATTTTAGTATTGCCTTTCTTTAGAACGATTAGAAAAAAAACACACATACACATACACACACAATTGTTAATGCACAGTAAGAATTCAAAAATTTAGAAAGAAAATTCATATCTGCATAGCATAAACGGGAAGTCAAAAGATTATTTTAAATAAAAATTTAATTATTTTGATGAGTTTTAAAATTTTTGTACATAAAGTGAAGCATTACATTGTACTGGAATTAAAAGTGAGGTTTTTTAATAGCCATGAACCAAGGTTCAAAAATTGATAAATATTAATAAAAACATAAATTAAAAAAATAAATAAAAAAGGAGCTGGGGGAGGGACAAAAGAAAAATCCATACAAGAAAAGCAAACAATAAAATTTATTTTCTACAAAGATTGCTATGATTTTTTATACAACAGTAAATATAAAAATTTACAAAAATCAGATCTATATAGTTGTACTAAATATGTAATGCATTTCTTAATATCATTCAGTAAAATAGAGCATGAAGCAATGACAACAGATGAATGTTTTGATTGACATTGTTTTAGTCGCCCTATTTTTAAATACAAATAAAACGTTTAAAACAAGATTCACAGCATATCATACTCCTATTGAGCAGGTAAAATGTATAAAACAGTTTTCATGCATAAAAATACATTTTAAAAATCACAAAATGTTCTTTTATGCACTAAATATGCAGTAGAAAATATTTAATATTCAAAGATTATATAAGCATGAAAATATGTTGAAATATAACATTTTTTAACATCAGTCTTTTAAAATGAAATATATTCATATTATATTTACATCTCTACCTAGAAAAAAGCAGGTAACAGTTTGTAGTTAGAATAGTAAAGTACATGGATATTCAAAACTTTAAATGGACAAGTTTGTTCATTTTAAAATTCAATGGAAAAAAAAAAAAAAAAACGATAAATGCAGAGAACTGAGTCTTAGTTTAAAACATAAATGGCAAGATACTGCTTTGCTACCTTTTATTTTTTTAAACCCAGTCTTTGGGTTCATAAATTTATTTTTCAAAAGATATTTTAAATGGACATTAACATGGAACAGGACCAGAGCTCTTTCTTAACACTAGAAAATGGTTTCCAAGAAAACTATATCATGAGTAAAATAGTAATACATTTATGACGGTGAAGTAAATTTTGGACATTGTGATGGGCTAATTCAATTTGGACATTAACATATCACAGACACCTAATAGCCTGAACTATTTAGATTATCTAGGCCTTTGTATCTTATTTTCATGCTTCTTTTAATCCAGCACGGTAGCAAGAGAAGGGCCCCTTGCCCTTCTCAGATTGTCCCTCTCTTGTGGGACTCTCCACTGGTAAATTTTGGATATTGACAATCAAAACCGATGTTTGATAATGTAGGAAGCCAGGTTTAGGAATCTAGAAAAGGTTTCGGAATAGAAGTCCCAAACATTTGCAAACTATCCAAATCAATCACCCATCCTTCAAAAAAGACCTGGATCAGCCCTTGCTTTCATTTTTTCTTAAAAGATATACACATGACTTCAATTTTAACAAGAAGATTTTTAATAATCTTTTTCTCTTTTACATAGGTAAAATATTAAAAAGTGCAAATAATGAGAACTTAAGAAGGTTTTCTTTCCAGTGAAATTAAAATCACATTCTAATTACTTCTGTTTATTTTTTCAGCTATTTCTAGCATAGAGTTCAGGAATGCATATCTATGAATGTGCCCACTCAAATTTAGATTTCAAAACGTTGAATTGTACTGGAATAATGTGCTCTATAATTGTCTTTGTCCAATCCAACTATTTGAATAAATGTCATACAATTTCTTTATCAAAAGTTATTAAGTTTCATATTACTCATTACCTTTATCATTAATTAAATTAGAAACAAACTGTTTTAATTTAAAAATGAACTTTCTCCAGCACTATGGTGAAAACTACATGAATTATTTAACTTTTAGTTCAACTTTAAGCTAATTAAAACATTTTTAAAAGACGTATTTAGAATAATAGTAACAAAAATATTTTCAAAATATATTAAAAGAAATTGCAAAAAAGTTTCCGATTTGGAATTTCAAAAAATAAAAATGGTTTGACCCCCACATTTTTTCCCCACATAAAGTAATATTTAATTTTTCAAAATAACAAAAGTGCAGGGTTACATTTTCAAATATGATAATGAATAGCTAGAATATTTCATGACAAAATAAAATACTAAATGCAATATTTTCACAAGGTTATTCCTGCATACGTTTGAATAACTGCTTAGAAATACTCTTAACTTGAAATGCATTTGACTGCAACCATTTCATTCGGTTAACATATAATTATAACATCAAAAGCATAAGTGTTTACAAATCAAAATCTTAGTGAACAATAGTCATAATCATAGTATCTCTTTCTAAGCACATGGCTAAGTATATAACGAATGAAAGCAGCTTTTAAACAAGCGGGTCTAGCTCTTTTTCCACACGGTAGTTAATAGTGCAAAAAAAGTAATCTTTCATGTGATTTTATGACGTATATGTTCAGAAAATAAAAAAAAATACGTTGCTTGATGCATAAAACTGTAATTTGGCTTAGTTGACACACTAAAACGAGTATAAAGTAATGGTTGCTACCATTTTATTGCAAACTGCATTTGATAACTAGGTAATTTATATAGCTTGACGGTTGAAAAAAATTAAAACAGCTGAACTGTTTTTAAATAATAGCATTCTGTAAAGTCAAGCAAGGAAAATTTGATTTTTATTCTTTTTTTTTTTTGTAATCTATACTTTGATAGTTTGGTATTTCATTGCAAATCTTGAGTTCATCTGTTTTAAGTTTAGGTTGTTGATTAAGTTGATGCCATTTCAAAACATTTTTTTTACAATAATAGATCACACATTATTTCACATGATTTGTTTACTACAAAGTTTTACCGAGTGAGGAAGCTGATGTTTAACCTTTAGTTTCAAGTAACTTTTAGATTTACAAGAAACAACTCAAATTTAACATTTACTGCATATATAATTTCAACTGTACAGGAGAATAAAGCGAGACTTTCTAAAGCATGTAGATAAATAAATACTAAAAAACAAGCACCAGTTGAACACATGAATAGGTTAAAGTACATTCTGATATATTACACTTTTGAGCAATGTTTTCTGGGTCAGACTACATATTCTTTTAGAGGTCTAGGTAAAGTTTTAGAATTTTCAACAAGCTATAACTGGTTTAAAATAAGGTAAGGCATGTAACAATACACTTCAATGGCACACAACCATCATAAAATTATGAAAAGATGTGTTGTGAAAATTAAACTATTACATTCAATTTGACAAGTTGCACAAGAAGTATAGAAAAATTAGATATGAACAAAAATGTTTTCGTTATGAAAGTAAATGTAACAAGTAAATGTTAGTTCAAAATTCTACACAGGTGAAATTGATAGTAACAACCATTATCAGTGTGATTTTAACTATTGCTTCAACAAAATACTTATTTAGATTAAACAGGACTGGTATCATATTTTAGAGGAGCATACCATTCAATATGGGCAATGAGGCATTAAGGGCTGAAGTGGATCAAGTCCACCAATGACTTGATATACTGGAACCCCTGAACACCTCATATAATTAGAGCCCAAAAAGTTTTGTGTTGACTGAAGCATTTAGAGTTAAAGTGGGTCAAGTCATTAATGAATTTGATCGACTTCAGCTCTGAATGCCTCAATTAACAACTATAGAATTTTAACAATGCTCATTTTCTTTTTTCAAACAGAAAATTGTTCACAAATGGCAACCTCTAACTTGTCATACTTCTGTCGTGTCTTCATTAACATTATGAGTTGCAAGGAGGTAGTTAGCAGCTTGCCGCACATCCCAGCTGCATTTTACTAAAGTCTGTTTAAGGTTTTTAATAGGAATTAGATGTGAATTCAAAATACACTGTAAGCGCATGTATTTGATTGCATTATGCATGTCCCAGTCTGTTTCATTTAAGGCAATGAGACATTCCTCAGGAGTAACAATCTGAAAAAAGAGGGAAGAAAAATATTAGAAACAGTTAAAACCTAAAAACGTTTTACTGAATAAAAATGGAAAAATATAAGGAATTTTTAGAGACTGATTTCTTTACCGTAATGCAGATTTTTGGAGAAAATTTCTCTTTTTCTAATGTAGAATTCAGAGTATTGTTCTCATTCAAAAGAGAATTTTCAAGGACTAGTGTCATTACTTTGATGGGTTTTTTAACAGGACTACTGAGGTCACTTATGGACTATTCTGCCGTGCTAAGCGCAATAGTGGTATCTGCAGTCAAGCTCAAACTGAGATAAAAATCTTCAAAGTTTTGAGCCACCATGTATTTGATTCATATGAAACTTTCTCAGAATTTTTTTAAAAATACTTCCCATCCTCAAATGAACATATAATTTTGTATTTAGGTAAAATACGTTACAAAGAGCTACCTGTTGGCCATAACTCAATTTTGTTAAAAAGTGTAGATTCGACTTTTGTGCTTAGCACGGCAGTATTGTTTCCCTTCTCATGAGGATTTTAAGGGGTCATTGCCTTCACTCTAATGGGGCTTTTTCACAGCTGTATTCGAATGAGGATTTGAAGGGTTCATTAATGCTATTTCAAGACCGTTATCTTTCATTCTAATGTCAAGTTTAACTATATTTCTAGTTATTTATTAAAGAAAGGTAAATATCACATGACCTTGATTTTTGCTCCACCAGGGAATGATGCAACAATTAAGATAGGATTTTCAAGGGCATTGTTGACTTTTATTCAAGAAGTGTTGTCCTTATTCAAATAGGAATCTTTAGGGATAGTCTGTAACTTGTGCTTGGTGATAGTGAAGGGAAGCGGCTATTTTTCAGGACTCTTGTCATTTTTATAAGTGTTGAACATGTGTCGCATGATGAGTTTTTTTCTCTTCCAAGGAATGAAAGAATAGCTATAAGGCAGGCAGTGCAATGCTACGAACAGATTTCTAAGGACTACTCAGGGCGATTTATTATTGAGTGGTCTTCATTTAATCAAAGAAAAGTTGAAATAAAATGTTTACTGATTAAGTTAATTATGAATGAGATGTAGCTCTGATTAAAATGCATATTAAAATAACTTAATTATATTTATTCTTAAATTAAAATTAACAAAATATTTTTTCTTAGTAAAATCCTACATACACAAAATTATACGAGTCTCTCAGAGAAGCCAAAAACATTTAGTCCTAGAAAAGAAGAGAGAGAAAATTAATGTCTTTTAAGGCATTACATTTTAAATTTTAGGTTTCTTAGTTTGATCAGGAAAGTAACTAGTAATTAAGACAAACACTGTTCTGTGATTATTTGATAACTGTTGCCTATTCCATCAAAATCTACAGAAATAAAAAAATAATTAAAAAGGAGCTTAACTGTATTGGCTTCTGAAAGACATATGTAAATCATTGAGATTAATTGCAATACATTTATCGTTTTCAGTAAGTATTTTTACCAGTAATCAATTAAAGAAGAATTTCAACACAAAGACTTATTTTAAAGGAAAATATACTAAAACAGAGCTTGTGGATGAAAAAAAAAATTGACAAAAGCAACTAGTGTCGAATGTCTTTTCACCCATAAGCTCATTTCTTTTGCATTGAAAGTTTCCTATAACCCTTAAACAATCGTATGCTCTTCTCTGCAATTTTTTGCTTAGTAATTTTGTAGTATTGCCTTTTTATTCTTGTAGGAGGTTTAGTGTTTTCATTAAAATGAAGTTGTCAACCTTTGACATGCTTCCCTTATCTGAAGCAGATAGCATAATCTTTATTTTCAGCTATTTATTTCATGCAATACACCACCAACTCAGCTATTTCGATCCATGGACAGCTGTTTCAAGCTTATTCTGCTCTCATCAGCATGGAATACGAAAGTAGTCGAGTTGGAGGCAAAAATCCTCTTATAAAGCAAAGAGAGCGAAAAAAACTGGTAGCTAATGTGAAATTAGAATACCAGGGAGCGACCGCACTTAGTATGGTACAACTAGTAAATTTTTTTCGGCAGAGCTCAAGGTATAAAGCAGTTACATATAAGTAATATGGGCGGTTACTTACTGCTTTATACCTTGAGCTCTGCCAAAAAAAAAAAAAAATATGAGTAGTACCATACTAAGTGCGGTCGCTCGCTGGTATTCTAATTTCACATTAGCTACCAGTTTTTTTCGCTCTCTTTGCTTTATAAGAGGATTTTTGCCTCCAACTCGACTACTTTCGTATTCCATTCTGATGAGAGCAGAATAAGCTCGAAACAGCTGTCCATGGATCGAAATAGCCGAGTTGGTGGTGTATTGCATGTTTCTGTCTTAGCCCTTGCTTAGGGCCCTTACTTACTGTTTTATACTTATTTCATATTTGAATTTTAATTACAGTGCTAGAACTTTTCATACCAGATTTTTTTTCACAAGTGGCTTGACTAAGAGGTTTCAATATATATATATTTAAAGCTCTTTGTCTGTTCCCATAAATCTAAAACTCTATTAAATACTTTTACCTCAAGAATGTTAAATTCTTTCCAATGTATGCCTACCTGTTACATGATAGGTATGATGAATATCAATTGCTATATAACTACATTAACATGAACCAAATGTGCACATAAACACAAATATTATACATTAATGTGTTAAAGCAGTTCTTAGGATCAGCTTCCTAGAAGCTTCTGAGACTTTAATGCTACTTTTAATAATTGTTAAAAAATTTATGAATCAGAAAAACTATTATTGGATTAATAATTTAAAAACTCCAACTTAAATGATTTATAGCTAAGAACAAACATGCTCAATCAAGTCACGTTTCCTTAAAAATAAATAAACAACAGTTTATCTGTTAAGGAGCTACAATGCATTGACAGATACCCCCAGGCAACAAACCTTAAACTAATACCCTCCCCTTTTTTCCCATTGGGAATTAAAAACGAATTCAATTGATAATAATTGGGAAATAAAAATATGACTCAATTGATAACAATATCTTGTTTCCTTTTTGTATCACATTATAATATTTCAGCTCAATGTAAAATAGTTTATTTGACAAAATAACAAAGCTCTTCATGAGCAAAATCACATTTTCATAAGTTTAAACAAGTATAACTTATGGATAACCTCCAATACAAATTGAATGAAAACCTACAAAGGAAAATGTGTAAATTTAGATAAGTTTCTTGCAACAATATTTTTTTAAGGCTGGGGGGGGGGGGGGGGGGCTAGATACAACTATTATACCATACTAATTACACACAAATACTACAAGGGGGAAAAAATGGTTAATTCAACAATTGTTAATATACCTCTTTTGCCAATACTTTTTGCATTATTCTCACTTCATCAGAGTCGATCCCTCGAGTACGACCTTGTGTTCTAAAAGAAAAAAGAGCTCAGATTCAAATTTCTCAAAATGATTGTGAATGTAACTTAAAATTTCCAATGAATTATTCCAATTTGAGAAATTATTTGCCCTTCCATTTAGTTAAGAAAGAACTTGATTATTCGGATTTTACCCTGATAATATAACAAATTACGGAAAGAACGAATATGAAATACAAAATAGACTTTTTTCAACCTTTAGATTATATCTTACATGTTCTGAAATGTAACTTATTTTTTGTACAATAGTTTGATGTTTGTAAGCTAGTATTTACATAAACATAATTATCTAAAAGTAAAAAAGTAAAGCATACACACTAGATTTCAAAATTTTCAATTACAAAAATTCCATTGCACCAATGACTTACAAAATATGATTATATTATTATTATTTAAGAGAGACAAAAACCTGGAGATTAGGAAAAAATATTATTTTAGAAGGGTTGTGGGCCCCTGGATAGCTTACCGGAAGACACTGTAAGGAGTAAGCTAGTTGATAGCTTTAAGAGGGCCATTGATCTACATTGGGGTCTATAAATTGATCAGGACCAACCTAGTGGGGCCCAGAGCCTGTTGCTCGTTATCACATTTGTATTTATATTCAGTTAAAATATATTTCAACAGAAAGTTTTTCAGAGGATCATTTATAACTATTTTGTCTGAGAAGGAAAGGATGAAGAATATTTAACTTTACCTTCGTGTATTTGGTATATCTAAGGCAAACTCCAGGAGATCTTCACAACTGACGTGATCACCTCCCTTGTACATTAACTGAGATTCTTCCTCCGGGATATTATCTAAACTGTCAATCTCTGCTTGGATTTCATTTTCAAAGGAATCATCTAAACTGTTATTATAGGAAAGAAACAAATTAGTAAAAGTACTTCAAATACCAATTACAATACCAAGCAATAAACTTTAATTCTGAACTAAATATAAAATTATTGAAAAATATTTTGTGTGGAAAAAAAAAGGTTGCAACATCATTTGAAAGTAGGTACAGCATGAAACAAATTAGTCTGAGAAAACCAAAAGAAAAAAAAAAAAAAACCTACAAGGTGTGTCTATTATATTCCAGGGCTGAGGCTTATACAAAGAAATGAATAATAAAAACAACAATATGTTTAATGGTTCTCAAAATAACCACTTCTGGCACTAACACACTTTCCGTACATGGTGGTATAAATTCTGCAAATACTCTTTGTAGTCCACTTAAGGCATGCTTCAAAGTCAATCGGTTATGTTTTTCCTTGAGTTCACTACGAACAAAAATCAATGCTCTTTTAAAGCAGTTTTAAGTTGTGAGAACAAGTGAAAGTCAGGAGGTGACAAATCAGGAGAATACAGAGGATGATTATCCTCTAAGATGTCAAGTTTTGTCAAAAAGCATTTCAAATTGAGAGTAGTGTCTTTGCTCCATCACTGCTGACTCACATACGCCCTAATGAACTCATTGGTTATGTTACTACATTTGTTTCCACACATTTTAATATATTAATTACACATGCAGTCCTGGAATTTAAGACACACACCTTGTAAATAAATATTGAACAGACTACATTAGAACATCGTTTAGCCAGATAGTCCTGACTAAAATTGTTGACTTAAAAAAAAAATGTTTACATACGTAGATATAAGTTTAAATTATGACAGAAAGAGCTTAACTATATGTACAATAAGCATTTACTTTTTATTTTGATACTTTAATGAGAAAGCATTTACCTGAACATACTGCATTCAAACACTACTTGTGCTTAAAATAGAATACTGGATTCTTTGTCATGATGTGAAATTTTTTTATATTTTTAATGTCTTATTAGCAATTCTATATGCTGTTTCTACAAAGCAAGATTTTTATCGTAATAAATGGTAAGTCAGTCTTTTCAAGGTTTTGTTTCGCTTATAATCTATAATACCAGATTTTTGATTTTCAAGAATACCTTTAGTTCCCAGTTAGCCCCTCCCCCCCCCACACACACAAAAAAAAGATCGTACTGTATTTAGAAAATTTGATGAAATGAAAAAGAAATTGAAATAGAAACAGGAATGGTACTTCTATTTTACATTACCTGCAAAATAGAATATAGCAAAATATAGAAATAGCAGTTGTAAACAAAATAAATACGACAAGAACAATAAAAATATTTTAAAAGCTAGAACACAAAACCTCACCTTTTATTTCTTTTTGAAATATTAATTTAAAGGCATCCATTTTAATTTACAAAAAGGGTCAAAATTTACATGAAAATAGGGAGAGATGAAAAAGAGGTTTATTGTAACCACAAAATAAAAACTTGCATACATTTTGCAACATTGTAAGATCATTGAAGATTAATGCAAAATTTTGTTTGATTGAGTCGAGTTTAAATATTGTCAAAAAGTGTAAAGATGTGAATTTTGTATAAAATATTACACTAGCTTGCAATGAAACAGCTGTCACACAGATTGCACGTTTTTGAGCATTTTTAGTTTGCTGAAATCAAATTTGAAGTTGGTAAGTTTCTATTATGTACCAGTTATTGTTTATTAATTCAATAAAAAAAAGACATCTTTTTGGAATTTTTGACGACACAATATATATATTTATTTCTATAATTACTACAATATAAATCAACATTTGAAGAACATTCTGAAATTTCTATCAATTTGTATGAAGAAATGAGTCATTAAAAGCAACTCTCCACATACTTTTTAAGACAAAAGTTTCATTATGGTGCCCCTCATCACTGAATAATCCAAAAGCAAAAAGTCAAAATAATTTTACCACTAAATGAGTTTTTAAATGTAATAACGTTCAGATTATTAAACTTCTACTTATTAACAAATAAAACATTTTTTTTTACAAATGCTCCAGCGATAAGATATAGGGGACACCACATTGGAACTTTTTTTTTATTGTATGGAGAATAAAGTAGCTTTCAATGGCTCAATTTTTCATAACAATTAATGAAATTTTAGAATAATCTTCACATGTTATTTTATTATGAAGTTAATATAGAAATAAATACATATTAACTGTGTTGTCAAAACAAATTATTTATTGAAATCATGATTTTCTTTTGCATCAAATTAACTTCACTCTTTTCCCCATCAGTTATTTAATTTTCCTTATAGCCTAATTGTTGCATAGCATTCATAGCCATGCTAAATTTAGCAAGTCGTGTACACTAAATATTGTTTTTTCTTGAAGATAAAATGCATTACAAAAAATCGTTTTTATAAGAAAACCTTTTGTTGTAGAAATAAACACATAGAAAAAACTGATTCAGCACTTTGCCATTATTGTTCAATCCGTTTGCACAAATCAGGCATTTTAACGCATATATTATCACTTCATTTTCGGAACTTTAAACACTAGCTTTCAATACTCATATCTCCAAATATAAAGAACCATTAAAATGAACTATCAGCTTTCTAAAATAATTAGAACTATTTGAAAAATAATTAATTATTTGTAGGTACTCCCTGTGACTATAAGGACAGGCTGGAAACATGAATAGATCATTACTTTTCAAATATGAGATATAAAAAATTGATACTTCCTATTATGATACATGATGATTTCTTATGTTCAATTATATATTACAATTAACAGTCAAAGCTCAACTTTCTGGGAATGAAGTCAAAATATGTGAGTAAAAACGTCAAATCCATGCAAACGCATGGAGCATTATATAAAATCCCTTTTTACTTTAGGATACAAACAAAAAGTTTAAATTTGCGAGCTACTACTTCTTTAAAAAATTCTATTTTTAAAAACTCTATTTTTCTGGGAGGGGGGGGGGTAGGGGGTTAAGAAAACTGATACTTGCAACTAACAACTGATGTAGCAATAGAGCACACCTAAAAGCAACAAAGTCTTTACAGATAAAACACAAAACATTTAAAGATAAATGTCTTGTATTTTTCAACTACAGAAAATTGCAATTGTTTTGATATGTAAATACCGTTGAGTGAGAGAGAGAGAGAGAGAAGCCTTGCAAAATCTGAACATTTTCCCTCATATTACTAACTATAGTAAGTTATTTTGAAGGAGGAAATGCTTTTTGGAGAAAAAAAAAACATTTTAGTAAAGAGCTCATTAAAATTGATAATGAAGCCACAAAGGCTCAAAAATTAAAATACTTAGTATAATTTAATCATGTATGTGTTGAATGATACTGTGAAAAATAAAGTTATGAGACTATTAAAAATATTTATTTACCGTTTAGAGATGTATAAAAATATATTCTAAAAATTATTAAAACTTGCATAAATATATAAGATTTACTTCACACCATTATAACTTGGATAAAGGCCATTGTATACAATATCAATAACTGATGGTTTTTCACAAAAATAAGCTAAAACTTCCATCTCTCAATTTAAATAATTTATATTTGTATGTTGATTAATAAAAGATGTATAACAACTAAAATTTAAAAGAAAATACAATTTTCTCCCTCCAAGTAATTGACAAAATTAGAAATAACCATTAATTTATAATTTGATATATTTTATTTAACTTTAAAAGTTTTGTTTAGCTACTAATTTTTTTAGGGGTTTTTAGCCATTTGTTGAATGTATCCTTGCAAGATGTTTCCCAAGAACAGAGCAGGAAGGAAAACTCCATTGAAATAAATGGTGTTTGGTACAGTTTTTTTTTTTTATTTTTAAACTAGTAATACCTTTAATGTTCAGTTAACTGCACTGATCAAAGAAGTAATCAAGATCAAAGAAGTTTTAAGGACTTTATGTCATAATGCGATACAGCAATCATAGAATAAAAGACACAATCTTGGAATAGCTGTACCAGTAGCTTTATTGTACCAAAAAAGAATTATTAAACAGAAATAGAGTAATTATTACTTAAATACTTAAAATTATTGAGAAAAAGATGGTCAAGTTTCATTCATTTAATTAGTCATAACACAATCATCAGGCAGAGCAAACATTCCAGTAAAAGTTTCTGTATCGTTTTCTATAAAACACTTGATTTTAAAGGAAATGCGGAAAAAAAGGACGATTGTATCATTCATAAACATCATTTAGCAGATACTCTGCACAATTCAGAAATCTCAATAACTCGAAATCCCGAGGGACCAGCTAAAAGCTTCAAGAAAGTAGTAGTTCGAGTTAAAGAAAGAGCTATTATAGCCTTCTCAAGAGTTTGGGACCCAATGAAAACTTCGAGATAAAAAAATATTCAAGTAATATGGCTTCGAGCTAAACCAATACACAATTTTATATGCCCATGGATTATTCTGTAACACACACATCACTGATCTAAAATTTCAACTTCAATTGCCTTTCCTGCATCATACATTTAAAAGATGCCAACCACAATAATGCTTTTGTTTTTTTTACTTTCTTCTATATCTAATATATAGAAGAAAGTATTGGTTTCGTGAAAATTTTCAAATGTCGAATTTTGACGGATTTGCACGTTTTGAGGTGCGCTGAGTCCATTTCGACCATTTTTGGAAAATGTCTGTCTGTGTGCGAGTCTGTATGTGTGTGACCAGTTTTTGTGGCCGCGCTAGAGCAAAAACTACTGCATGAAATCTAACAAAAATTTTTGCACATATGTACCACCATGTGAACTGGTGCACCTGACTTTTTTTAGCGAATTCCTCCAAGGGGGAAGGAGCAATCGCACGCGATCTGCGCGGGGGTGATTGCTATATCTCAGAAAGTAACCGGCAGAATCAAACGAAAATTGGTCCATAGGTAGACCCTACTGAAAACAGGTGTTGATTTAATTTGTTTGTCAATATCTCGAAGGGGGGTGGAGCAATCGCACGTGTTCTGCGCGGGGTTGATTGCTATATCTCAGGAAGTAACCGGCGGAATCAAACGAAAATTGGTCCATAGGTAGACCCTACTGAGTACAGGTGCTGATTCAATTTGTTTGTCAATATCTTGAAGGGGGGTGGAGCAATCGCACGTGTTCTGCGCGAGGGTGATTGCTATATCTCAGGAAGTAACCGGCAGAATCAAACGAAAATTGGTCCATAGGTAGACCCTACTGAAAACAGGTGTTGATTTAATTTGTTTGTCAATATCTCGAAGGGGGGTGGAGCAATCGCATGTGTTCTGCGCGGGGTTGATTGCTATATCTCAGGAAGTAACCGGCGGAATTAAACGAAAATTAGTCCATAGGTAGACCCTACTGAGTACAGGTGCTGATTCAATTTGTTTGTCAATATCTTGAAGGGGGGTGGAGCAATCGCACGTGTTCTGCGCGGGGTTGATTGCTATATCTCAGGAAGTAACCGGCAGAATCAAACGAAAATTGGTCCATAGGTAGACCCTACTGAGTACAGGTGCTGATTCAATTTGTTTGTCAATATCTCAAAGGGGGTGGAGCAATCAAAAGTGCTTATTTTGTCATTGCACCTACTGTATCTCGGGAAATATTGCTGCGATTTGAATGAAATTTGGAATAACACTAACCCAATATGGAAGCAAGCATCAAATACATTTTGGCGCCAATCGCCCCAGGGGGAGGGTGGGGTGATTTTTGCGCTTAGTCAACAATGCGAAAAATTAATTCATTAAAAAATCGCTTTCACGCTATTTAATTATCAAAACAGCTGAAAACTTTCAATGATTTGAAATTTTTAACTGTTGCCATTTTCTTTTGACTAACAAATAAAATATTTGCAATTAATCTAAACAAGGCTTTTTTAATGATTTCCAATTTCGCTCATTGATTCTGCATTTGCAGGGTTATTACGATAATTGGGAAATTGGTGCTGTTTCCAATTATTCGGGCGAGTACGTATTTTATTTTGTAACTGGAATTCATAAGATAGATATAGAAGAAAGTTTCGTGACGGCCACGACAGCTAGTTTAAATTCCAAAGCCTCATACATTCTTTTAAACAATCATGCTTTTTAATTCTTAAATATTTACTTCTATTCATTTCAATGATGTGCCTAGGCAAAAAGGAGAGAAAAAAAAGGTATAATTAATACATATTATCATTTTTTAGTAATCTCACAGTTGCTTGAGTCAAATTTTTCAATCTCTTTCTTAAACTGAAGAATGGATTTTCAAGTAAAATGTTTTGGAGTTGAACAGGGACGTGCCGTCAATTAATGCCTAGGGTAGGCAGATGCGAAGATTTGTGGAATAATATCGATCTTTAAAAACGCATAAAATGTAAAAAGTAGTAAAAAAATATGAATATGAAAGATGTTTACTTACAATACAAATAAAATACATATATGCAGGAATATTCGCCTGCATATATGTATATAATTTATATATCTCATTTCCATATTGGATACAGTTTCAACTTAATCCTACGAAAAAGCGGGATATAACAAAAAACCTAAAACAGTTGAAAATTACTGCATTTGATAAAAAAGAAAACACGACAATAGAGTAGCAAACTGTAAGCATTCAACAGTACTGTACAAAAGACGATATCAAGACGTCAAGACTGTAGAAACGCCACAGACTCTACAGGCACAGTTCTGCGCATCACGTAGTCAAGTTTCGGCAGAGAAAAGAAGAAACCGCAAAGGCACTTTTCAGACAGCCTTTCGTTGCCGCTTTTCGAGCATTAGGGGAGAAAAGTGCGGGGCACGTGCACTTCCTAATACTACGCACAGTATAGATACAGTGGTTGAAAAGCAGCGGTAGTCGGTGCTTTTTAAGGAAGAAAAATGAACATTTTCGGGGTTTTTTCTGCTCTACTCGCTGTTTAATGCCCTTATATTTCCAAATCAGTGCATTACATGTCATTTAATGAAATTAAAAAATTGGTATGTTTTCTTCATGGGTAGGCACTGCCTACCTTGCCTACCCAGACGGCACGTCTCTGGAGTTGAACAAATTAAGAGAAAGATCTTCTCTTGTCACCAAACATGACAAATAAAAAAGGTGGTGGAATCAGAAAAGTAAACTTAAAACAAACAATAAAACAAAACTACACACAAAATGGCACTCACGTAAAAGTCCTTGCAGGTTTAGGAGGTGGCACTGTGGTGTTGTTTGTCACAGATACTGCAGCAGTACTGCTAAGACTAGAAATATTTGAATTCACAGTGTCCAGCAAAGATAAGTCTGAATTTGGTGGTGTAATATCACTAGATCTACGATCCTCGCTTTCAGAGGATGATAAAAAAGATTGAGATGGCACATCAGGGCAGGATATTTGCTTTGCTAAGCTTCGAGAGCTGTCCAAGGTTGAACTGACTACCCCGGGAAAAACCAAAGGATGTTTGCGTTGATGATGCTTCAAAACAGGTAATGGCTTAGTCCTATCTCTTGGTGGCAAAGGTAATGGATTAGGAAAAGCATCGGTTGAACTTTCACTACAACTGACATTTGTGTTAGTACTCGAAGAGTCACTCTGGTCTTCATTTCTCATATCTGATGAACCCTCATCGGATTTAGGAGAATGGCTGGAAGCACTGGGGTCTTTGGCATACCTTGACACAATACTTGGCCTGGGAAATGTTTTAGGAGCTTGGGGAGGAGGTGGTGGCGAACCAAGGGTTGACCTGGTGCCATTTACTAAGGAAGTACCATTGCTAGCTGCAGCATTAGCAGCCAGCCTTGCCACTGTCGCAGTGTGCGGCGTAGCAGCTCTTCCACTGTTAGGAATTCCGTGTCTGTTACCACGCACTTTAGGACGCACTGGAACTCCACTCCGAAGCATTCTAAGAGGATTATTATCAACTGCTTCTGATTCGGGATCTGAGGAATCCGTTGCATGATTAGAGGCAGGTAAAGGCTGCCTAGCACGTGAAAGACTGCTCTCAACAGTTGGTTTTGGAGCAACAGTTGGAGGTAGGGAAACACTCCGTTCAAGTCCACTACTCTTTTGTACAAGCGAATTATACACTTCTTTAGCTTCATCTGTGATAATATCTTGTATATCTGGAATAGCTTCAGCTTCCTCTGAGAAGTTTCGCCTATCTGCTTTTGGACTAGTCTTAAATTTAAAAGAAAACTTTCTTTTAAATGGTGATGTGGGAGTTTTGGGGCTATCTAAAGGAGTATCATTATCTGATCGACTCTCCAGATCTAAAAAACTTTTACTAGCAAGCTCTTTGGACAATGCTATTGCAGAATCAATAGTATGTTCATCAGCTGAAGAAATAGGTTTCACCAAAGCATGCTTCTTTTTTGATCCATTTCTTCCAACCTTTGTTGTTATTTCTATTATTTCACTCATTACAGAGTTGTTGTCATTAGAAGGAGCTTCTTCAAAATTCAGTTCTGGTTTGGTGGATCCCAAAGCTTTGAAAACTTCATCCATAAGAGATGGGCCGAAATCTAAGGACTGAAAAAAATAAGTAGGATTAATATATGCCAAGAATAATTTTTACTGTTAACTGATTTCAAACTTAAAGCAGCAAAAACTTAATTTACATCAAATCTTGAATTTTCTATCAAGCCAAAGTCCTCTTCATCACTGATTTCATGATACTCATGATCCGTAATATTGATTAATTTTTCAGCATCTTTGTTTGCCCTTTTTGGCGGTGCGTCAAGAGTACAAGGACCCAAAGTTTCAGTTCCATTTTGATCCAATGCAATTTCAGGCCAATTATCTAAACAAATCAATAAATAAGCACTAAGTACAAAATATTGAGTTACATTACAGAGACTCAATGTTAATCGATAAATGAAAACACTATCTATTTCAACTTATATATACTTTTAAAAGAATTTCAAATGCACACAACTAATGCAGAATGAAAAAAAAAATTTAAAGGAAAATGAGGGAAAGAGGACCAACTTTAAGGCCTGTATTAGAATAAACCTTAATTTTTAACATATATTAGAGAAATAATATGCACATTTTTGTAAATGAAAAATAGCAAATAAAACTGAAGAAAAATTCAAAATCTCCTTCCCACATCAACTACTAGCTATCACTACAGCTGCACCTCTATCAATTGACTACACACTACTATTTAGACAGTTTTTTGTGTCTCCAGTACTAGTCACACAAAACGGGGTACACATCTTCACACCACACACTCCAGGGTCCCTCGTACCTACCACAACTCGTGGTTTAATTGGGATAGGAGCCTGAAGAGCGCTCTGTTGAATTTTTGAGCCAGATCAAGGGCCGAGCAAGCCCTTGGCCCAGCACCCCCAGATGTATCGTTTCACTTGGAGGACTTTGTGACCACGACATTTTTAACGTCCCCCAGCCACCATTAATAAAGATGGCGGATCTTTGAACAGCTGGGATCGAACCCAGGAAAGAGGGTACACAGCAATATCTAAAAGGATACTACATTTACAGGTACTATACTCGACTGCAACCTTTCTTGACTATAGAGAAATAAGCTGAGAATAAGCAAAGGAAGTAGTTCCTTGCGCGGTATCCGAATTTCGGGTGAAATTAGATCCTTCTTTTTAGAAATCGGATTCGAGTGTTTCATCTACGCATATGTAGCCTTTTTTCGTTACAATATTCATAATTTTCTTAATATTTTCAATTTTACGAACGGAGTAGCGCGGAAGCGTAATCCATTTGAATCGAACGCGCCAGCCAATAAGAGTTCACGCACGGTTGGCGATCTCTTCTAATTCGCCAAGAAGGTTTCTGTTAACTCCGTTTTTCTTCCACGCGTAGTGATTTCAGTGTCAACTTAAGTTGCTGTTGAGAAAAGCAGTACCTAATATTATATCAAGTTAAACAGCTTTAAAATTAGTAGACTGATATCCTATGATTTGACAGTTGGAAATTATACAACAGAGTTTCTTGGAAAAGAAAAAATAGGAACATAAACAATTGTGTGTGTATATATATATATATACATATATAATATATATATACATACATATATTATATATATATACATATATAATATATAAATATATATCGCATATGAATAGGTAAAAAAAACAAACCTAATGAAGAACCACTTCTCCCATCAGAAGCACTGTACTTTTTTAACAAAGGAATTTTATCAGAAGAATCAGTTGATAATGTTGTAAGTGTTGGGCTAACATTTTCTTTGTCATCTTGAGGCTTATCTGTAATGAAACAAAAATAAAGGATGAGATACATTAAAAACTAGCTGACCCGTGCAAAGCATTCGCACTTGACAGCAGTAATTCAAAAAATTAAATTTCTTTTAATAGTGAATTTTTGAAAAACAGGCACAATGTGAACAGCTATTTTTTGCAGATTTAAAAGGAATGAACTTTCTTACTTTTGTACTTTTATGTTTTTTCCATTTCTAATGCAACAGTATAACTGGATGGCATTATGCAAAAAGGAGTTAACCCACAAAAACCTGATTTTGAGATAATGGGCTTTAAAGTCAACAAACTCTGGCAAAAATCATGAGCTCTATATCAATATACCAATGATATGTTACCATGAAACGCTGATAGGGCTTAAATCATTTTTGCTTAATGTAGAAAGCAACATATTTTACCCTCAGAGTTGGATAACTCATTTTTTTTTTATGTTTTGTGGGTTAACTCCTTTTAGCATAATGCCATCCAACTGTAGTTGAAAATCTTACGAGTTTAAACTATATATTCTTGGAAATTTAGATAAAAATTAACCGGTGAAAAAAGTCAATCAGAAGCAACAGACCCCATAGCAGAACCAAACCTGTGGTCTTTGCCTTCCTCCATTAATGATCTATCCATATGCGCCACTATATCTTCATTTTCAGATGCCATTCATTAAAATAATGTGTGATAAAAAACAAAAAAATGTTCTCATAATGACACAAAGAAAAACAATTTTTAAACAGTGGGTCTATTTTTTGTCGATAGCCGGAACAATAAGCTGTAAAATGAGAGGGAAATCGTGGAATTCAATAAATTAATAAGGAAGTTCTTGAGTGGCAACAGAAAACAGGTTGGAGAAATAATATGTAAGATTTTTTTTTTTAATTGAGAAATATGATCATTAAACTATGATACTTACAAGGAGTAACTACTTGCTTTGGTAATTCTCGATAATTTTCACCTAAAAACGAAATGTCTCCAAAAAATGCTCCATCTAAACCCACATGTCCTGTATGCTTAAAGTCACCTTGTGGCCTGGATATCATATCTGTTCTTAATCTGTGAAAAAAAGAAACATGTTTAAATCTAGACAAATATACAGAGTCGATGAGAGACCAGGTTAGCCAAGTCAGGAACCAGAAGCCCGACCCTCAGGGGGACAAGGCTTAGATTCTGATTAGGATAATTTTTATAAGTTTTATGTAAGCTAAACTGACAAGGGACGTTGCAGATAAAAAATATATAAAAATCTGAAATTGATGAACTTTACGTTAAACTGCTACTGAAAGCAGCACCAATCAGCAACAATAAAATTTTCTTTTGTTAACTGCACAAGGAAACTCAAAACTTACCATAATATGTGCTTACAACATAATCAAAAAAAAAAAAAAAAAAGTGAAAATCTGTTTACAAATGATATTTTCTGATTGATTGGGTAAACAGTGCTGTAGCAGGGGTATTGTTTAGGACGGGATGGAGGAATGGAGGAAATGACTTTTCCTATGGGGTAATATAATTGAAAAATGTTTATTAGGTCAAAAAAGGTCAGTTTTAGAATACTCAAGCAGCTCCAATTTAAAAGCAGACATTAAAAACATCTTTTAAAAAGATGATTTGAAACCCCAACTACAGCATTGTTAATCAAAGGTGGTCCAGCTTCTGGTTCAGGAGGGGGTCATTTTCGGGAAAGGAGGGGTCACAGTGCAATTTTTGTGCTATAACGCGGGTATTTGGCGGTTTTTTTGAACAAAAAGTCCGAAAAATGCAGTTTTAGGCTATATTTTGCCTTTTAAGGGAAGGGTCATGACCCCCTCTGGATCCGCCCTTGCTGTTAATGAAGTATAAAAGTAAATAATTACTTTAAGCCAAGATGTAAATCTAATCTTACCTTCTTCTACTAGCATAAATTCCAGACTTTGAATCAGCACGTGAAAAGCTGGCTCTATTACCAGGAAAATTAGCAAAGTAAGCAACAGTATGAGCTGGATTAAACAAACCAGTTTTCCCATTATTAAGAACACCTTTCCACAGATTTGAATTTTCTGGTAAAGGCCTAGAAAATATTTGGAAAGTTTTGTTAAAATTATTAGCAAAAATCAGAAAATACAATTAATCATGAATATTAATAGCTGTTTAGTAGCTGCAATAAGAAAGGGAGTGGTTGAACAATTACTGATTGTGAATTATTTTATGTATAATCATAACTTTCTTTTTCTATCAAAATATACTTTTTCCAAGCAGAAGTGGGGAAAAATGTTATAATTATCTTAACAACAACGTTAGATACTACAAAGACTGGCGATAAGATTAACATTTGGTCAGTGAATTTAAACATGAAAAGTGAAACAAATTATGCGTCAACACATATTTATTTGACATTCAAAATCATCTTGGTTGTATTTAGTTTTCTTTTATACCAGAGAACAGGAGCCTACATTTTTTTTTAAAAGTGTGTTCTTACTGGAGATTTATATTGTATCTTGAACTAAATATTATATAATCACAACAACATTTAAAAAATAGTGCAGTATCCAAGTATTCACCGAATCATTGTGTTTATTCTTAGTTCCTTGTTCCTACTATTTGTAGCAGATTTTTTGCTTTCTTTTGTTCTCTTTTTCAGAAGTCTGCCAATACATTCAGCTGTTTTGACAATTTAAAAGCAAAAGCTTAACATTATTATCAAGCTTGTAAAAACCTTTCCCTTTATTGAAAATGATGTTGGGCTATATAAGTATTCATTTTAGGTACATGAATATATCAATTAAAATAATTATGAGTGCAGTACATTAGTATTATTATTAGATTTGTATGATATAAACAGTAATATTTAAAATAATTAATATATACAGGGTATCTGCTCAACCTGGACTTTTCAATTCCATGACTTTCCATGACTTTTGCAAACTATTTTCCATGACTTAAAAAAAAAAAAAAAAAAAAAAAAAAAAAAAAAAAAAAAAAAAAAAAACCGAACTCTGTTTTGTTTTTGGAAAATTATGCACTTAATATTCTATCTTGCAAAGCAAATTATCAAACATGGCGACTGCGTTTCACAGCAACAGAAGTCCGTTCGCTTTTGAGGTCAAAAAACGATCTTTTCCTACCGACACCCTCCTCCCCACCGTACTTGTCCTCAAACGTACTTTCATGTAGCAATGAATTGTCTGTCCATAAATTTTACTGTAAGTTTAGATCCTGATATGAGTGAGGCGAAATCCGACTTCAAAACGGAACTCGTTGAGTTCCTGCCCCCCCCCCCCCTACCTACACGATTCTTTAAAAGTCAACATCGTTTTTTAATTTGTTTTTCTTTTGCATAAAACTCCTCGAAAGAAAAAGATTCAAACAAGTTTTAAAAGAAAAAGGAATCAAATGAAGCGGGTGGGGGGGGGGGGGGGAGACCAAATGTAAAAGGCAAATCTGCCTATGCCGGAGAAAAAACCATAAAAAAAACCATTGAGTCTATCTTTTTGTCGTTCAAGGTCATATTTTAGCAGATGACTGAGTCCGCGCACATGCGCAGTTACACAAAATTCGCCGCTCACGGTTTTAACCACGGTTTTAACGTTGAGAATTCATCTAATTGGTCAACACAATGCAACTTGTTGGAAATTGTAATTGACAAATTAGATTGCACCCAATAACGAAGTAGAATGACGGCGGAAGTGTTTTCGTTCTTCCCAGATCGCGGGAAAAATTTCAATCGGTTCGGAGCGCTAAAATCCATGACTTTCCATGACCAATTTCGATCATATTTGAAATCCATGACTTTCCCTGACTTTCCATATGCGCGGACACCCTGTATATAATTCAACAAGAAAATACGGGAGGATACCCTATAAAATTCTGCTTGTGTGATTTTTTGTCAGACTATTAAAACTAATTTGGCTCTTTGTAGTACAATGACTTTTCACCTCTGCTTTTTGCAATTCATTCTCTAATTTCAATGCATAAACTTGGTAAACTAGAGTTCTACATTTTTTCTGGAAATTTCAGAGCCAGTGTAAGTATAGTACAACATATTTTCCGAATGCATTGTACAAAATTTGGTTTCTAAAACAACATCTTGAAAAAGTAAATGTTTGTAACATCAGACGCTTGATTATGTTAAAATGATTTACATGCACAGACCTTGTAAAAATTTTAATCTTAAGAAAGCATGTTATGCTGAAATACAGCGTATTTCGTTACCATCATCTTTTAAAAGAGAATAGAAAGTTACCCAGAAAAAATAATGTTTATTCATATACCTTTTATCCAAAACAGTGATCACTTCTCCAGTTTGATAATGAAGCCAATCTTTCTTGGATTTTGTACCATTTACAACTTCTATTGATTCTTGGGCAGCTTGAACTTGTTCTGGTTTGCACTGCAATCAATACTTTAATGTTAGAAAAACAGTTCAATACTAAAATGCTGAGGTATAACATTTCCATCATAAAGTATTAAGTTTGTCTAATATTTATTAACATAAGTTTAAGTTATAAGTAAGTGAAAAGATAAGTTTTTCGGACACATGATGACCCCCTCCCCCCCCCCCCCAGTAATGGTACCGCAATCGCATCAAGGTGTTTTTACATTTAGGTTCACTTCTATATCAAATTTTATCTGATTCTTTGCATGACTTCCTGAGCTACAGAATCATACAATGGCACCCGCCTTCCCCGAATACATTGGCATAAACAATGAATCTGCACCTCTGCCGTCCGAGGCTTAGAATATTAAATTTTGTACTCCCTACATAATGTTACTCCGGAAATTAGTGTATCGTGAAATCATATTTAAGTATTTCTATGCTGCATTTCAATTTACAAAATGTTACAATACCTACTGCATCAAAAAAAAACAAAATAATAAACATAATTTTACAAAAAAGAAATAATTATAAACACAAATCTAACCAATAAATTAGTTCAAGAAAAAGTTGAATGTTACTTTTAAAAATTTATCCCCTCAGAAGATAATTTTTAAAAAATAATAAATACTGAGAAATGTTTCAATGTCAGAAAAATTTGATTTACCTCTGGTAAAAATAAATAAATTTCAGAAAAATTAGGCCTTTTATTAGCATCATGTTGCCAACATTTTAACATTAATGTATAGTATTCTTTTGGACAGCATTCAGGTTGTTCCAAGCGTTGAAAATTTGGCTCATCAATGGCTTCAAGAATCTAAAAATAAAGTCAGATTTCAAATAGCAAGTTTTAAATAAAAGCAAAGCCTAAAATCATAAAACCAAATGTTCATTATACAGATTTAAACTTACTTGCTGCCCAGTTAATGCAGGCCAAGGTTGAAATCCATAACTAAACATTTCCCATAAAGTTACACCATAAGCCCAGACATCACTAGCTGATGTAAATCTCAAATAGTTGATGCATTCAGGGGCACACCTAATTTGGAAAAAAAAACACATAGAAATCAGTTAATGTAAAAGAGCAAACAATAATTTAAATTTCCGAGCAACAGATGCATATTTAAATGTTCTGGATGTTGTTTCTGTTAAGTAGCTTATTCCCGACGTTGTCCGGGTGCTTATTAAAGGATGCTTGCAAAAATTAGAATTAAATATCTGCTGGAACCTATAATTTTTCTGCATCATACAATATTCGTGCCAATGTTCAAAAGTAATTAAAACATGAATTATAATTGTTTTTAACTTACTTCATGCTAAAATTAAATAGGTGAGCCTTAAATTGAAAATTTCTTTGTTAATTGTCATCTTTGTTGGAAAATACTCATATTTAAATGTGTTCAATTTGTATGCTTAAAGGCTCATCTCTATTATTCTATGTATTCAAAATTGAAAGAAAGTGGTCATTTTGAGACAAAAAGTTTGATTTTCAAGCGTTTTGGATTTTTTTTATTCAAAACAGAGCCTATGTGAATTCTAGTGCATCAAGGAGCCTCTGTGCCAAGTTTGATGAAAATTCGACAAAAATTGTAGATTTGTATAAGGAATAAACATACATCCATTTATATATACATAGATTAACACATCATGACATCACTAAAGAAAGAAACAATTCTTTACATAGTGTTTAATGTAAAGGAATGACTGGTAAAAAAGTAAAAAAACTTGAAAGTTTCAAAAAATTTCTAATCACTGGTTAAGTTTGCTACTAAGGTAAGATAATTTGGGGATAGGATGAATAACTATCAAGATTAAACAAAGCTCCATTTCCTCACAAGAGTTCAAAGACTGCAGTAATCAATCAAAATGATATTTATCCATAACTAATATACTACTCCATTCAAAGGTAAAAATTTATAAAACATGAGCTGCTTAGCACTATTTTAAAGCATATTTGATCATGTGATGTTTTCAGCTCAGCTGTGAGATGTCAAAAATATTTACTTAATTAAAAAAGAAAGAAAAAAAATCTGGTATGGACCCCACACTACTTCCTTTTACGTGTAAATTTCTTAGTAGTTGCCTTAAGTGTTAAAAAAAGTGCTTGGAGTGAGCAAGGTGAGCATTCAAATATTTACTCCCCTAATCTACCACGAAACATTGCAAAAAATATTTTACAATGGTTATTTTTCTAAATATTGCTGATTTTAAGATCATTCAGTAAATTTTTCGCAAAATATCGCCAATAGCGCCAAGTTGAACCCAAATTCAAAGAATAATTTTTTCGCCAAATTTGTCGCCAATTTGGCGATATGTCGCCAAGTTGGCGTCAAACACTTGGCGACCAAAAGCTTGGCGACATGTCGCCAAGTGGTGGCGGCAATTCATATCACTTGAGTCTGTATTGAAATTAACATTGATTTACCCCATAAAAGGGGTAAAAGACCCCTTTAGAATCATTCGAATGCAATCACAAGATGAGGTGCACAACTAGACCCCCCTCAGAGCCTACATACCAAGCTAGAAGTTTCTACGGCATATAGTTTTTGAGTTATGCGCGCCACATACGCACATACGTACATACAGACGTCACGAGAAAACTCGTCGTAATTTACTCGGGGGTGGTCGAAATTGATTTTTCGGCTGTTTGTATGTTGTTAGGTACATATGCACGTGCTGACAGGTCGAAAAAACTACGCGACATTCATTCAGGTGTGAGCAAAGTCAAAATTTAGACTGAAATTTGAGTGAAATTTTTTTCGTGATCACAATACTTCCTTTACTACGTAAAAGGAAGTAAAAACATACTAGCATGCACAACTTACCATGCAATTGGCAACTTCAGATTAACATTAAAATTTGTTTGGTAGTAATCTTTTCCAACACCAAGTGCTCTAGACAGCCCAAAATCACTAATTTTTACCTAGGAAGATGAAACAATAATAAGGTTTTTTTTCATGAACAAAAACAAACCAAAAAAAAAAACTTTTGTAGCAAAGAATATAAAGTTTTGATAAATATTACTGTGACTATTTAAAATGCTCTTGATGCAAGTTTTAAAGAAAAGTGTTACAGTCACAGTATTCAATGGAAACTTAGTTATCTAAACAATTTAAAAAGTTGAAATAAATTTATATTCATGTAATAATTCAGCAACACTTTCCGAACTTTTTTGGTAACTCAATAAGAAATTTGCAACAAATGAAGAAAATAAAATATCATGCCAATATAATGTTCAGCAACTATTTGGCAAAGGATTTTTTGTTTGTTTCTTTTTCTTGACTCATAATTTATTTACAAAGAATTACAAGCAACATTTACAAGAACAGGAGATTAGCGATTGTGTCCCAATACTTTTGGTAATATAGTGCATGTGACATAAACACAAAAAAATGTGCCTAGAAGTATAACAGAAATACAATGTCTTTTTTGCTTCATATTTAGTTTCCCATGAGCATGAAAATAAGTGTCCACACTTCAATCTTTGGCAATATAACTAATTAAACAAAACCAAAATTGCCGTGAAAGAAAAAATAAAGACGATTGAAACTTTTGAGGTTTCATTTAAAATTACAATTAATCATCCTACATTTCACCACAACAACAAAATAATTTCTTTCCTCCTATAGATTTAAAAAAAAAAAGAATAATTACCTTGTTTTTAGCAAAAACTAAAATATTTCTTGCAGCCAAATCTCTGTGAATAAGTTTCTTGTTTTCCAAATACTGCATTCCATCACAAATCTGAAGAGCAAATTCACAAAGGGAAATTATTGGAAAACTTTGTCTCAAAGCCGGCTCTTTAAGGCACTCCAAAAGGGACCTAAGTGGTGCAAGTTCTGTCACCTGAAAGAATATTAGAAAAAAATTTTCATCATAAAGAGAAAAATCAATGAAATTTTAATAAAAGAGCAGCATAACAATGAAATTCCTGCATACAGTTTACAGCAATATATTCATTTTAAGCAATGGAGTCCCTGAATTTCTACTTTGGAATAGAAAACTGAATATCAACTAATTTGTGATGTCTGTAAACCTAATTCATTCATTTCTATGAATATTCATGAATTTTAAGTGCTTATAATGTTTGATGCATCAAAACATGCATCTTATTATACTTGCCTGACTCCTTATTTTCAAGAAGGATTCTCTTTGGTTTCAACACTTTGCAACTTTAAGCACTAAGCCTCAATGACCAATGAATTATGTCAAGAAAATATCGGCCAATTTTTGACAAAACGTATTTTGAAACATTATGGACTAATTAATAGGAAAACCTCATCCTCTGACTAGATAAATATTTTTACAAAGCACATGGGCTGTTATAAATCTTTGGGAATAAGTGCCTTGGTCCAGACTATGTAGTCATTCTCTTTATTTAGTAAAGTGTAAAAAAGAGATTTTTAAAAATTTATCAGTCATTACTACTTATTTTCCTCCTTTTTCAGGTTCATATATTTTGCATTTGTACTATCCCTATTGGCATACCCTTAGTGCTTTGTGTTGTCTTGCATGACAACCTGCTATAAGAATCATTTTATTATACTAGTAAAAGTTTTATTTTTCTTTCAATTATACAATTGCTTAGTTGATAACCAGTTAAGAAATGTCAAATGCCTATAAGAATAAATTTTTAAAATTTATATCAAATTTTGTACACATACTAATGGAAAAAAAGATGATTACCAAAAACATTAATATTTTCTCGAAAGAATACTTTACGACAAAGTATGCATTTGCTTTTCAGGATAAGATGTCAACATATGATAAACAGCAAAATGCCCTCCTGAGAGTTTTAGGGGTGCTCCTTAAAAAATAAATCCCCCACAAAAAAACGGGAGGAGGGTGCACAATACAGAAAAATAGCACTATTGAGTTGCATTGAAAATATAGTTTTAGTATTTAAATATAATTTATATCTCTTACAAATCTTGCAGGGAGGGAGGGGGACCTAGGTCTATGTATGCTAGTGGACAAAGACTTCCTAAAACACCCTCATAAAAATAAATGGTATGATCTAATACAATGCAGAATAACAATATCATCAAATAAGGAGATAGTGAGCAATAATTTAATTTTTTTTAAGTGGAAATGCATAGAATGGAAAAAGATTCATATCACTGAAGCCTAAACAGTACATCAGTAATTTTTTAGCATTCTTTCAAATTTAATAATAAAGTCATTGAGTAATTTATTGCAAACATATATAAAAGCGAGATCTGAAACACCTACTTTATACAGTATTGGGAGTTTTTTTAACCAGATTGAATACGTAACCACATCTTATAATGATAAAAGTTTTAATTTTAAGCTTAGTGTAAAAATAAAGGATACAGATGCAAGTTTCATTCTAGACACTAAGGCTAGACATAGTACTACAAAAATAATTAGAGATTACTCAGTGGCGGATCATGGGATTTTGAGGCCCCAGGCACAACCTGATACGGAGACCCCCCTGATGCTACAACAAATGGAATAGTTCAATAATATGAACTATACAGAATTTTTTTTTTTTTTTTTGCGAGTCAAACAGCTTTGGGGTTAGAGGAGATGATTTAGAAGAAAAACATCTGACAAAAAAAAAAAAAAAAAAAAATTCACAGTAAAAAAAAAAAGAAAAAAAATTGCCTTATATTTTTAAGTATTTTAGTCAATGGAGAGGGTGAGATCCGAGCCCCGATATCTGGCATGTGGCATCTCGTAAAATCCTAGGCTTTATTACGAGTAAATATCAAAATTACTATTTTAAAATGACAGCGATAGATAATTAAACGAAATAGTTTTTATTTGTCAAATACTTCTTTAACAATAGATAAGTTCATGTGAAAACGAAATTATTCATAAAATTTGTTTTCAAATTGCCCGCAATGATAATGCTAAGATAGGTTTTTCAAAGGAATCACGAAATTCGCGGAAGCCGCACATTTTTCACCTCTGCTCTATGCTCTTCCGTACGAACATGGGAGGGGGATGGGATCTCGAAAGCTGATGATTTGTAAAAATAATTTCTTGCAACAATTTGTCAATGAGTTTTATTTCAAGTTCACAGAAATTTGCTTCAATTTTATTCCTAACATTTTTTTTGCACACACTTAATATTTTAAGTATAATTTTACAATTGCAAAAAAATTCATATTCGAGAGATCCATAATAAATTTCCGGTGAAATTAAATTGAAAACTGCTGTTGTTGTTCCTATTAATGCGGAGTATACTGCCAAAATGCTGCTCGGTATGATACAAGTTATTCAGTTATTCTAGCAAAACTTTAAACATGCATTTTATCAGAAAATAGATTGTTTTCACGAGTATGAAAAACAAAAAAAAAAAAAAAATGTTATGCTAAATTTTCGAACATAATATGTGGGGGGGGGGGGGGGGAGGGCAAGCAGCCTGAGGTTAAAGAGAACCCTATATGGAGCCTTATCAATTTGTTGATTTGGTATGGAATTAACCCATTGTATCTTTTATTTTTGGCTCTTGATTCAAAAATTATAGTTATTACAACTCTTGTTTTTAAAATTGTAATATGTTTAATTTCCTGCAGACAACACAGTCAATGAATAATTTTTAAGAATATTAAACTTACTTCGGAGAGATTTCTTTGCTTGAATTTTGCCTACTCTTCAAAATTTGACAGTTCTTGAGTTAAAATGCGATGCGTAACAAATGGTACAAGTTTTGACTTGGGAAATACTAGGCGGCTTTCAGAAATCACGTAATTGGTGGAAGGAATCTTCATTGATGCAGGGTTGGAGGTTGAAGCACAAAAAGAGCTCAAAGCGAAAATACTGTTGAGTTTCCAGACATTATAACAAAATGACGGTGTCCATGGCGCTTCTTTTTTTTTTTATTTATTTGCTGGGATAAAAGAGAAGCGACAAAAGAAAGCGTTTGGCTATTCTGAAACAATCTCGAAAGATTGCTCATAAAAGCACCCCACTTTCAGCTCTCAGTGTCAAGGTTAAGAAAGCTTTTGACAAGAGGAGGGAGTCTGAAAAATGAGGGCCATAAACCACTTTGCCTAAGGTCTTAGCATCAAGCGTAGGTTTCTGATAAGCATCGGGTTGGTGGCTGGTCAGTGCATAACGGCGCAGGACAGGACAACGGCGACTGAAGAAAGAAAAAAGTGAATGGGTCTTTTTCGCTGGGGGGCTTTAGCTGAATGTTTTTTTTTTCATTGCATGACTCATCTTGGATTACGCGTCTCGAGGCCTTGCAAAAGAAATCCCGGTGCTGTAGAGAGACCTCTCACGCTTATTGTCTCATTTTTCAACACGCTAGAGGTCTCAAGTTTAAAGTTTTAAAATAATTTGTTTCTTTCCTCCAGAATACTTTATCAAAACAAGCAACATATTTCATGCCTATACATGCTTTTAACATACATACTTTTAACATACATACTTTTACAAACTTTACATGCTTTTAACCTTTACATCTCGTGAGGGGGGGGGGAAGGGGGACAGACACATTCTATCGTAAAAAACATGTATTATGGTGGCTGTTACCACGCATAACTTGAATATTTAACAAAATAAGTTTGAGGCAAAAGGTAAACTTTGAAACCTGGACCCTATGTCCACTCCGCTGAGAAAACTGGACCTTATGCTATTGCTGTCCAAAAATGTGGACCTTATGTCTGGCGGACCTTCTGTCTCTCGGATTTTCCATCCCTCGAACCTTTTAGTTGTGGACCTTTTGGCTTTGGACCTTATATCCGGATCCATCCCTCAATGAATAGCCTACCAGGCAAGCCAACTAAGGCTCGGTTTATTGTCACACCTTTCTAAGGGGTCTCAATTTTTTTAAAGGTTTACACATAGCATTGAAGCTATACTAAAAATACGTGTATTTTTAAGGAAAAAAAAGAAAAAAAACCGGTTTATTGAAAATTTCCTTAAACGAGTCTTTATTCATTTTGCTTGAATAGGATTGACCCTGTCGGCCTGTGAGGGTCCCCAATAACCCTCATGGGCCCAAAGGGGAAGCAAAAAATGAATATGATAAATGATTTACATTGTGCTGATATACAATGGGGCCCCAAAAATGCAATTTGACGGGCCCCTTTATCTGTAAATCAGCCACTGCATTCTGTCGTTGAATCTTCAGGAGGCCTCCAAAGTATTGTGGGCCTAGGACCTCACTATTAGTAGTTCTGAGTTTTTGTCCTTATTTTTAAATTCTTACGCATTAAAGCTATGCAAACAATATGTGTATTTTAAGAAAAATAATTTCAAACTAACTATTTGCTAATTGGAAAAAACTTCCTTAAACGAGAACCTTTATTAATTCTGCCGGTATTGCCCTGATCATTTCGCAGCTGTGAGGGCCCCCATGACCATAGGGGCCCCGAAGGGGCAACAAACTGTATTTTGACGGGCACCCAAACCTGTAAATCAGCCACTGCATTTTGCCTTTAAATCTTCAGGGGGCCTCCAAATTATTTTGGGCCTTTTGCCTTTCTATTAGTTAGATAATAATAGCTTAATTGCAGGGCCCAATTAATTGGCAACAATCAGGGCCTTCACACTGTGTTTAAAATCCCTGGCTAATTGCTAATTTGAGTTTTGAGCACCTCCCACTAAAACTTGTGATTTTCCATAACAAATTCTCAAATCCAAATATTTTGATTTTAAAAATTTGGCACTCTGAGGTTCCGAGGCCCCCTGCTTTGCTGGAGGCCCCAGGCCCGCGCCTCATGCGCCTATTGGGTGATCCGCTACTGAGATTACTCCACATTGTGACCCAGGTTCTTTAAACATGGAAGTTGATTTTGGTGCCTTATTGTATTAATGTTTTCAGAAAGAAATTGAAAATGTAATATTATAAGCAATTTAACATTTGAGGGTATTATTTTCAAGCTATGAATAATTATAATTTTGAGGTAACTCCCACATGAGGTATGATAATTAGTATTTATGAAGTCATTCAAAAATATTTTTTCTTGGAATTTTTTACAATCTCTTTATTTTTTTGAGATTATTATTTCAAGCTGGAATTACAATCAGTTTAAAGGAGTTTTATGCAAAGCAAATTTGTGTGAACTTTCATAGCATTACAATTTCAAAGCAAGACAAACATTGAAAATCAGAAACTATAAACTTACCAGCATCAGAGAACTGGTTTCAAGAACAACACCATAGAGACGCACAATATTTTCATGGTCAATTGTATGCATTATAGCAGCCTCTTTCAAGAATTCCATGTGATTCTTTTGCATACGTTCTTCACTCAGGCACTTAATTGCAACCTGAATCTGCAAATAGGGAAACATCATTAACTATCATCTCAAACAAGGCTTCTTTTTCCACTTAGCCTACATAAGCTACAATAACTCAGAATGAGAGTAGTTTTTCTCTTTAGTAAGAAAATTTATGGAAATAAAAAAAATATGTCATGTAAAAGTAGAGCTGCTGAATAAAAAACTTGATGCTTCAAAAATATTTTTGGCTTTAAAAAATTAAATTGACAGGGTGCAGCAAAAGGCACTCCTTAGATTCAAAAATTCACTGCCCACAAGATGGCACAGGTGTATTAGGTGCGGTCTCATTGTGGGTATTACTTGTAACCACTTTCAGTATGCAGATTGTACTTAGAAAATTTCATTCTATTTACTTATTTACATTCTTTTTTTTATTCATATTCAACTGCATTGAGTATTAAGCAGTAAGTTAACATTCTTAAGCCAGGTCTAAGGTAGGAATACATGCAATGAGCTGGCAGTGTATCACATCTATTTTATTTATGTGTTTATAACTAAAAAATTTGCAACAATACGATAGCAACTAATCAACAAAAAACAATACATTTGTATATAAATTCATTTATGGAAAACAATGTAAACATAAAAAAATAATTATACAAGATATAAAATGTACAAACTTTCAGAGAACCGAATACATGTATTTTGGGGCTACAAGAAGCCCCCTTTCTCGATGCAAAAGAGGCAAGAGCCTATGGATGAAAATTTGGTTTTAGTTGGATTTCTTTTTATCCATAACCTCAACTCTTTTATATTCAAGAGAAGATCTTGTAACCCTGAAACACAAATATGCAGTTCTCTAAAAATTAATGAGCTTTAACACTGTAATATATTTTTTGTGTGCTTCAGAGTTCCAATGTAGAAAAGTGTAATATTTTGGTTGTAAAGTCATTGGACAAAACTCTTCTTAACTAAATAAATGTGTCAATTTATTGAATCAAATTCTCAAAAACAGAATGAAATCCAGCATTAAAAAAATGCTGGATATTTGAGTCAAATGCACCACTTAAAGAAATCAAACATACATAATTAAACAGCTCCTACAAATATTACGTACTAGTGGTGATTCATTTTCTTATATTTGGCTTCTTTTTGTGACATGTCGTTCTTTAAATTTTTTTAAATTAATAGTGAAAAGAGAGAGTGCTGCACGCTGGTTGACGCATAATGAGTTTTCTAGGAGCAAAGTCAAACAAAAAGAGAGACTGAGAGAGAGATGGTGCTTATGAGTCTCCTGTGCTCTAGGCTTTATCATATGCAGTTTTTTTTTAACATTGGTGCAACAGAGTCTGAATTATGAGGAATATATTTTTTTTTCAAGATTATTTAACCAAGAACTTTATTAATGTGTAATTATTCTAAACAATTAAAAATATATGTATTTTTTCAAAGGACAAGTACTTAATTTTTTATTGCCTTTTCATATTGTTTTACGATACTCTAAATAAACAAAAGAATATTTTAAAGAAATGGGTACTTCCAACAGTGATTCATCTTGTTTGAATTAATTTAAATTGAAGCCTTTGAAACTGCACATAGGATTCTATATTTTTGAAAAAAAAAAAAAAAAAAATACTAATTTTTACTTTATTGAACTAGTCTCTTTATTGAGACAAAACTCCTTAGAACAAACTTGATTCACATAAACCACAGTCACTGTAATGCAAATCACAGAATAACAAAAATCCATTATAAGAGAAAAGTGGGTACTAAATATTGCCAGTTTATAAATCTTTCAGCGAAAAATAATGCTTGAATATAAAATACATTTTGTACACATACAATTCTTTGAAGTACATTTTATAAAAAAAATATTCCTTACTATTGACCAATCATAATTACAAAGATTAGATTGGGTGTGAAGTAGAATTTAATTTAGCAAATGAAACACAGTTCATAGTAAAAAAACCATTTACTGTGCATCAATTGCAACTAAATTAATTGTAAAAGAAAATATACCAATAAACCAGTATTTTCAAGAAACAAATGAAACAAAAAAAGTAACTATTAACTTAAAAAGCTCATTTATAGAACCACTATGTCAAAAGTGCAAAAAAAGTAAATGTAAGAGCTTTGGACGAGAAATTTATTACAATTATAAAATATTCCAAACTACTAGCAAAAATTACCATGTAAAACTTTACTGTTATTATTGACTTTTATTATTATTATTGTTTTTATAGATTACAGAGAGTAGTAGAATAACAATAATACTGTTAAAAAGATTTCTTCTACATAATTTTAAATTATTCTTATCAAAATTAAAGTATTTATAAAAACGTAGGTTTATATATATATATATATATATATATAAAATAACAGAATTGTAGGAAGAAAAACGAAGAGACCACACCAAAAGCCCATAGATGCGCAAAGCAGCTAAACTACAAAGCCAAGTATATAAAACAACAAATAAAAAATAATAATAATGAAATAGAAAATGGCACAGTAGGAGAAGTGAAAGGAGAAAGGTTGAATCCAGAGCTCATAGTTCTACCCTTGCCAACCTTTTTCTCTTGTTTTATGAAAGAAAATTTTCGATTGAAAACCCCTCCTCTACACCTCTCTGTTGTAGATACATTGATGATCTTCTATGCATTAATTTTTCCAATTTCTCTGAGCTCAGCAAAACTATTTATCATAACTCCTTAACGCTTAAAAAAACCAGTCATAATCAAAAGTTTTTTAATTTCCTGGACATTAACATAGAAATTGGCTCCTTCTGTTACACTACGATCTATGATAAAAGACGTGAATTCCAATTCAAAGTCAATAGCCTACAAGATTATAATTCCTGCCTTAGCAAAAAAGTTTTCATTGGCATCATTATTTCACAAGCCTTGCGAATTAAAAGAATTTGTAACACTGAAACTGCTTTTAATTTAGAATTTTCTCTTCTTAAAAATAAACTATTTGACAACAATTTTCCAAAAAATCTAATTAAAAATGTTTGCTCAAGTATAACCTTCAATAACGACTTTGCTTCACTGTAACTGTTTAACTGTTCAATCGTATGAAATCGCTGGAAGAAACCATTTGGATTGCAGAGATGGATATTTTTTGAGCACGTGTAAATGGAGACTGGAACGTATTAGGATTTGTTTTTTGGACACGGATTTACCTTACATTTTTATTTTGACAACTGGACTGCCTCCTGATTTGCTGGATATGATTTTGGATTTTGTCGCGCGGAACTTCAGGTGAGATGTTTTTATTTTCACAGCAGGACCGTCCTGTGGGTGGCCGGTTTTTGGGAATTTTATTCCTAATCGGTCGAGGCGAAACCCCTGCTTTTAGTTTTAGGTTTTTGTTCTAATGTACGGTTTGCAGGCTCACATTGGTGCTTTTGCCCAATGATGATCTGTAGACTGCATACTTTGAACTAAAACATCCTCTCTATAGTTATTTTTAAATTTTTTGGTCTCTCGACCACTCTTGAATCCCCCACGGCTGATGAGCTCTGGATTCAACCTTTCTCCTTTCACTTCTCCTACTGTGCCATTTTCTATTTCATTATTATTATTTTTTATTTGTTGTTTTATATATATATATATATATATATATTCATTTCCACTTCAGCCTACTTTTCGAAAAAAAATTTGATTTTAATTAATGACAATCCAGAGTTCTATACAAAGCTCAACATAAAAGAAAAATATATATTCCTAACCCTTTCTCCATCTTCATTCGTCCAAACACCTTGCTGCACAACACCAAACTCCCCTACACCCAATTCTTTATTGATGACAATGTTGTCCTTGGGTATTATGTGTTTGCTTGGAACTTTTATGTTATTCTTGTCCAAGGTGCTGTCATTGAAATAGATGGAATTTCTATCTGGGTCATCCTTATTTTTTGGCAAAATCATCTAAAAAGATATTTTTTCAACATGTAAGATAATGATATTTGTAAGGTGCTAAAAAAAGAACATCCAAGAAACAATTATGAAGTTTTGAATTATGTAAGTTAAAGTGATTAAGTTTCTGATTAGCAGAGATAGTTGATTAATAAAAGGACAATATATGAAATATTTCTAACAAAAAAAAATTAAATCAATAAACATAAATAAAAACACATTTTTAAATGAATAAAATATTTTTAGAACGTTCAGGAAATGCAGAGAAGTTGCCATACCTTTTTAAATTTACGTAAATAAGTTTGTGGGCAATACTTTTGAAAGTACTTTCTTAATCTTCTCATTTCCGGCTTGGCCATTCCCAGTTGCAACAAATCATCATCTTCAACATATTTCAGCTGGTGCACTGAAGTTACTTTAAGGTCATTTTTCAAGGGATTGAAATAATGTGAAAGTTCAGCTTCCAACAAGAAGTCATACAGTGTAGGCCCCTTGGCAACAACAGCCATTTTAACCTGAAATAAAATGTCAGACTTTAGCAAGGCTTCACTAGATAGCGTTTTATACAGGCTGTTTCATTTGATCAAAATCCTTGGGATAAAAACGGATAGATGTCGCCTAGCGACATCTATCGAATTTTGTGGTAACTAACATTATATACAAATCAGATAATAAAAGACAAAATTAAAATTTAATTTGTTGGCGACAATTTTACAATTTGGCATTCAATTCTATTTTATTATATTTTAACGTCATTTAATAGCTTGTTCGTTTTGCTGGTTTATTCTGCATTTTAACGGCTTGTTTTAATTAGTTAGCGAATTATTTTTCATTTTAATTGATTCGAATTATAATTAAACTATGAAACGACACTGGCACCGCAGAGCGATAAATGGCGATTTTGGAACGATAGTTCCATCAAAACTTTTGATGAGTTTAGATGGTCAAATTAATTTATTTGGCGATTTTTTTACATTTTAATGGACATTTTGGAATGACTATGGCACTAATATCTTGAAAAGCACATCAAGAATTTGTTCTCCGTAAAGCTTTTGGGAATATTTCAATAACCGAGATCTTTGGTAGTATGTACGTTTCAGTTATAGGTACGTTTTTTAACTTGGCGATGTATTTTCTTACCACCTAAGCGAAGATTAAAATTTTAAGCTTGCATCGTCTTCATGGTTGCTTTTTTTCTCTTATTTTGCATTTTGGCTCGATATATTTATTAAACTTATTATGTTACATGCTAATGGAGCTTTTAAAGTTGATTTGGCGAGTTTTTTAATAAGAATTCTCACATTATTTCGCAGCTTTTTTTTCAGTTGGCCCATTATTTTACTTTCAAGTATTAAACGTATGTGTGAAATTAGAAACAAAAAAGGGAAGATTTTGGTGATTGGAAGTCTGGTTATCTTTCCCTATTGGCGCTAAATCTTTGTGGCCAATTTATGAGCGAGGGAAATACTTCCTTCGCAAACATAACTAAAGAGCAACAAATAAAGTAATTATCGCCAAAATTGGCAACCACACCAGATTCCCAATTATCGAATATTAATAATGAAGTTAAAATCAACGTAAATAAAGCACAAATAGGTAGAAAGTACAGCAAATAGCTATTTCAAGCTACAAGCCTGAGCCACAAGCCTTCAAGGCTACAAGCCCTTTGTAGCCTTGAAATAGCTATTTGCTGTACTTTCTACCTATTTCTGTACCTCAGAACCAGACTAACGTAAGTCCATTTCGTCATTTTTCGTAAAGGGAAAAACGATGTCGAATACATCGTTTCCCCTCTACTGAAAATGACGAGAATGACTTACGTTAGTCTGGTTCTGAGGTACAGATTTGTGCTTTATTTACGTTGATTTTTAACTTCAATTATAGTTCAGCACAAAGCTTTTTTGATCAATTTTATCGAAATATTATCAATGTGTGAAATTTAACATAAAAAGAACATTACCTTTTTCTTTTGTGTAAATGAAAACAAAATTTTACAGTTGGTCGTCGTTAAATTGTAGTTTTGTTTATTTTTTTCGTACTTGCTCTTTAGTACCAAGCGATTATATATGCTCATTTCGTTGTTACTAAAGAAATTAATATGTTTTGTTGTCAATCGTCTTTCCGTTGAACACCAATCGCTTCATTGCAGGGCATTCATTCTGGGGCATCAAAAGGAAATGTCCCTACGAATAGATTCGCCATTTATCGCTCTGATGGGTCAACGCTATCAAAATGAACATCTGAGCTTTTGCGTAGCAATTAAGATCGTGTGAGCAACAATAATGAAACAAAATAGTAAATAGAACAATATTATTTCATTGCTACATTTTTATTTATCGGCTGCGAATATAAGCGTATATTTTATTAATGCAGAGATGTCAAAATTGAACGCCATTGCTATATGTTGCTAATTCAAAGAAAGTAAACAATGAATGAATGTCGTATGACTGAATCATGAGTTGCGACCAACTTTACCTGAAAAGTGAATTTATTTCCCCTAAAAGGCAGTACTAATAAGGCCTTCGGCATCAATTCACTCTGTACTCCACTTCAGTTAACTATATCAATATTTTTTAACCCTTAAAGATAGGATAAACATCACTTTCAACAGCAGAAACAACATGCTAATAAATGTAAACAAACATTTGGGTGGTCCTCATTCAGCGCTCTCTAGCTGGCAAATCTTTACCATTGATGTTTTGAGTAATGAAGCAGCCTGTATAAAACGCTATCTAGTGAAGCCTTGACTTTAGTAACAGAAATTGTGTGCAACTGGATTTTTGGCAGTGGAATACATTGAAAATGTACCGTGAAACAGAACTTTCAAATAGTGCTTCCAGTGAAGGAGAATACCATTCCTATTGTCAGACTTTAGTAACAGAAATTGTGTGCAATGAGATTTTTGACAGTGGAATACATTGAAAATGTACCGTGAAACAGAACTATCAAATAGTGCTTCCAGTGAAGGAGAATACCATTCCTATTAAGATTTGGTTTGGTAAGCCAACAATAATTTTTGGCGTGTATTTTGAGAGCAACTATCAAAAACAGAATAAAATCTACTGAAGAAATATTTCATTAATTTAAACAAGAAGTTCTGTCAAGAACTAAACGAGCCTACTTTCCTGTACATCGACATCGGCAATGTAACATCTAATCAATATTCTCTTGAATATCTGAAACTGAAAATTATGTCAAACATACCTTTATAGCACTTAAAGCTGATTTCTAAAAGCAAAATATACCCCTCTCATCAGATGAAATGGACACGTAAAAATTAAATAAACGAGTAAATAAAGTTTTGTCGCACCTTTTAAAGAATCTAACTGTTACAGTTCTTCTGTAGAAAAATTCCACAATCGTTTTCAAAAGAAAAAAAAAAATTTAATAAAATAAAAGAATATCAAAACACATTTTATCAAAGAAAGAAAAAAAAAACCTTGTTCGTTAATAAAATGTCTCGAATTTTACTTTTAATCCGTAGCCAGTTATTAAATATAAATAAAGAAAATGCTCTCGTGAATGAAAAATTTTTGTAAACAAAAAAAAATCGTCTGCAAAAAAAAATAAATAAAATAATAATAATAATAATAAATTAAACAAAAAATCGTCTGCCCAGTCAGTCATTTTTTTCTGAGCCTGCATTTCCGCCATGTTTGCGGAGTCGGAGTCGGAATCAGAGTCCTCACAGAAGATTTTTCAGAAAAGTACTTTACATACATTTTTTATCAAAACCATTTTCTTACAAAGTTAGTTTGAAGGAAATCCGCCTTTAAGTTCAGAATCAACATTCAATTTAAATTTCCCAGTAGGCGCTCATGTTAAAAATTTTTCTGAACGGTTCATCATTGAACGAAAAATGGTTCAAATTGAAAAGTGAAATATGGGAATGAGTCTCTCCGAGATCTTTCGAACAAAAAAAAGTTTATTCAATTCGGACGGTTCACTTAAAAGTTATTAGGTGGGGAAAGGTTGCTTGAACGGTTCAATGTTGAACCAAAAATGTTCAAATTTAAAATTTAAATACGGTAATAAAGTATCCTTGCCGAGATGCTTCGAACAAAAAAAAGTTTGTTTAAATCGGACTGTTCACTCAAAAGTTATTAGGGGTGACAGCTTGCTTGAGCGGTTCAACGAAAAACTGTTAAAATCGGAAATGTAAATACGGGAATGAAGTATCCTTGATAAGATCTTTCGAACAAAAAAAAGTTTGTTCAAATCGGAGTGTTAACTAAAAAGTTAGTATCGCGGGACAGGTTGTTTGAACGGCTCAAAGTTGAACCAAAAATTGTTCAAATCGAAAAATCAAATATGGGAATGAGCTGTACTCGCCGAGATCTTTCCAACAAAAAAAAGTTTGTCAAAATCGGAATGTTCATTCAAAAGTTATTAGGGGGGGGGGGACAGACAGACCGACCGACACAAATTCCCCATCTCAATACCCTACTTTCAAATTTTTAATTTTTCGATATTTATTTCATTTTTTTTTTCTTTTTGACTTTGTTTTGGACTTGGCGATATTTTTTGAACTTGGCGATATTTTTTGGACTTGGCGATATTTTTTAGATGCATTAAGCCACTTTTAATACTTTTTTCGTCTCTTTTATTTTTAACGGGAAAGTAGGCTAAAAAGTAGGTGTGAGGTGACCCTGGAGTGAAAAGTGAAAAGAAAAGAGTCCCCTATCCCCCCACTGAACATGGTATTTTTGTTGTTTTTTTATTGAAATTTGCACTTTGATCAGCAAGTAAAAATTGAAATGACGACCTAATTTGAATATTGCTGATAAACATACAGTGTTTCTAAAAATTTGCGCTGACAAAGAAAATACATTAAAAAAAAATCTTCAGCTTCAAACATAATTCATTTTTTATTTTAATCTTCATCTTAAGAAGTTTTTCCACAACGTCAATACAAATCTGCGCGTGCAACTTTCGTAGTCCTGACACTTAGACGATTATTAACTTGGTCACAGGCACTAATGCAGTAAGAATTAAAAATCGGGGGGGGGGGGGGGGATTTGGTCATAATAAAAGAACATATTGGCAATAAAAATGAGAACTAAAGATTCTGTGAGGTTGACACCCCAAACTTCCCTCCCGGCACTTTTTCTCTCACATATGCTATTTGGAGGAAAAACTTGATAAGATAAGGATCAGAGTAGAAGAAGGATATGTATAATAAATCTTCACTAATTTATAGCATAATTTTTCTTTATTGGTAAAAACTTTATAAACACCCTGTATTTTTAATCAATAAAAACAACATTTAATCGTAAGGGTGGTTTCGCCAAAATAATACTAAGCTGAATTTTATTGTATTAATCAGCTTTAAAAGGTCATTGATGTACCATTCCCTAATTTGGAACCGTGAGTCAGCCTGGGCGGTGTTTTCAATTTGTTATCTTTCTTCTGCCCAGATAAATGCCGTGGAACGAGCAGTTTAAAATGGCTGATTTGAAAAAGATTTAGACTTCAGCCTACGTTAATTATTTCTATCGCAACATGGCCCCGAAAATAAAAATCAATGTCGTGAAACAGAATTCTTATACCATGCTACAACAAATTCAAACAATCAACACAAAGTAGCTCATCAGTCCGTCACTGCTTTCATCCATCACGCTTCAGAAGAGTTTTCTTTGCTAGCACTAATAAAAATCTTACTAAGTATAAAAAGGTCAAAACTTGTTATTCCACGGTACAGCGCCTAACAGCACGCGCACACATTGCCTTGAAAAGAATTCTATTTATAACCAGAAGATCCAGAAGAATCGGCTGCATTCCATCAACACTGCACACACAAGATTTATCACCGACTTCAGACCAGAATTTTTTAAGCAGAAAACATTGCTTGTTCAACAAAACAGTAAACACATTTTTTCATATAAAAATGTATTAGAAATACGCTGATGAAAGTTTGTCTTTTTAATTAATATTTCTCCCTAAAAACTAACAACACCATTTAAAAAAAAAAAAAAAAACGGCGATTAATCTACAAACAAATTGCAAAACGATTCATCCACACTGGGGTTGCTTAGAAATAGGCGAAAAATGACAGAGGATGAGAGCATCTTTATCATCATGGTAAGGAGAGGGTCATTAACGGAAAGGGGGGTCAAAATGCAATGTCTGTGCAAAAATGCTTTTTTTTTTTTTTTTTTGCAACTTTTCGTAATATAAGTATAAAAATACAATTTTTTGCTATTTTTGGTCGATTAAGGGGGGTCATGACACCGCCCCCCTCCTCTAGATCCGCGCCTGCTTCAACCTTTGCGTTACAATTCAAACAACAATATTGCACGCGTTGAGGAACACCCAGAAATAACAGGTAAGTCCCGATTATAGAATATACCGTTGCCTGAGAGCAAGCCAGTCATTTTAAGTTTTTCCAGGGAGGGGGAAAAGGGTGCAAACACAATGCAATTTCATCGGAAAACAACAAAACACGCGCCCACTTACATGTAAGTACATTGATTTCTCAAAGTCAAGCTCCCCCAAAATGAGGGGCCTGCATGAGAGCCAATAGTAAGACATCTAATACCAGGAACAACAGAGCTATCTTACTGCTGCTTTGAGGCGACGATAAATTATCCGTTAGATACTATAGAAAATGAAATAAATAAATAAATTAAATAAATAATTAGAGAAGTAACCCAGGGGTGTCCAACTAGGAGGAACCTGCATCTTTGAGAGTCAAGGTGGCGATTTGCTCCACTGAAATTTTTAGGGGGGGGGGGATTTTAAGTGCATTTTTTCTTTTTTGGGATTAGCTCTTATTCGTGTAGAAATCTTCGTGGGATATGGATGGGAGATTGCGCATTGCTCTGAGGGGGGATGGAACTCCTGAGTAAACAAAACATTATATCTTGTTACCAAATTCTACAATATTACACTGGCAAAGCAAAAGTATTTTTCTCCGATGAAGTATGTTTTTCAGGGGAAAAGCATCAGAGAAAAAAAGGATTAGTTAAACGGAGTCAAGGATTAGTTAAACGGAGCCAAATCAGCAAACAAAACAATGGAACATTCGTTCGTAACTTGAGGGGAGAGGGGATCTTACGTATGTATGCCAATTGAGAGTATTTAGTACTTAGTGGTTGATTATTTCTTGCAAAATTTTCAGAGAAGCATTCATTGAGTCCATATCTTTTTCCGCGCTTTTCGTTTTATTTCTTGAAAAACTTCAATTTGTGATTTTTTTTAATACATCGGATTAAATTTTCCAGAAAGCAAATCCTTTTTTTAAACTATATTTTATGTTTAAGACACTTCGAAGTACAGATTTAAATGCTATCAATTTATTTTTCATCGACTGATCGAAAAGCATTGATTAAAAGCACCGGCATCATTGGTTTGGTTCAGAAACGCGATTAGAACATTCTCAAATTGGGAGCTCCTTTGAAAAACGTTCTAAACATGTTTCTTTCGATAGCGATAGCAACATACCATAAACATTAGATTTCGCATTGATCGGAAGATAAGATAACAGCATCACGAAAATGCTACTACTTCCATTTCAGATATCATCAAAAGCTACGGAATAAAAAAACAGCAAAATAAGAAACTAAATTTGTAACTTTTTCCGATTTTGTGCATGATTTAGCCCACCATCATGCGTGATTACATTCTCATCATGGGAAGTTTCGTTATTTCGTTTTCCCTTTTCCTCATTAAATTCGGTGCAAAATTTTTCTCAGATAGTAAAATAGACTAGACCTCTTGAAGCATCTCTTTCTCTCTTTAACTTGTTGATTTTTAATAAATTTAAAATACATATCATTTCTGTAAGTAGATCTCAGGAGTTTGCTTTTAGAACTTGCAATAGAGGTTACGAAAACTTTCATAGCTATTTACTACAAAAATTTTACTTAAAAGAGATCGGTGAACTGTCCCGCAGTTGATCAGGAAGTCATAACCATTTTACTTATATTTGTCCCTTATCGTGCAGATTGACGGTAAGTACTTTCTCAAGATGTACAGTGAACAGTTACAGTAATTAAATTCTTTATTTCCTAATTGTATTAAAATTGAACAGCTTTAATCCAAGTCCCCGAAATTCGAAGGTCCACTAATCTGAATACAGCACCGCTGAGATAAAATACAAGTACTGTAAATAAAACTAACGAAAAACAATCTTCAGATTTAGGACCATCCCATGCTAATGTGTTTACTGCATCAGAGTCAACCATGAACTGGTATAAAAAGCAACGCGAATGCTACGGTCTTAAAACAAATTTGAGCCTTAGCAGTCAAATAATCTTCATCATTTTTCAAAAAGAAAATGAGTACTTTCTAAAACTTTTTAACTGTATTTTAAGTTCATTGGTAATATATTTTGAAAATGCTTATGATCAGCGGCGTACGCAGACAAATCATTTCAGGGGGGCTGAGCCGAGACTCTTTGAGAGAAGGGGGCGGGGCACCTTATAAAATATAGCTAAGAAAAATAAATGTTTGGAATTTCTGATATCAATGCAAATTTCAGATGACAAAAATGCATCATTAAAAAATGTCTTATGATTATAATTATTCTTAAGAAGTAAAGAAAGCGTTTTGTTGAAAATAGAAAATGATAAAATTCAGATTTGAAAAATTTTCTTGATTGAAAGTGTTTCTCAAACAAAATTTGCAATATTTTTGCAAATTTGAGCTTCAATAACATTAATTTTGCCATTTATTTCCCTAAATGCCTAATATTGGGTTTCAATCACACATTTGATGAAATTTATTTAACAAAATTAGATGAATGAACAAACATTAATCGGTATTTCGTAAACATATTTGGAATAAATGTCAACAAATTGAATTATAAGATAACCATACAGGTCACATACAATAAAATGGAGAGATAAGAAAAAAGAAAAGAAAAGTAGAAGGAATTTACTTTTTCTCCTTTCTCTTACTTTTGACCCATACTTAATTTTCTTTAAAAAAAAAAAAAAAAAAAAACTCATGTCTTGATTTCAGCAAGAAAGGAAACACAAATAAATATAAATGTTTTAAAATTTGTTTGGAAAATTTCGGAGGGGGCTGCAGCCCTTTAAGCCCACCCCCTGAGAACGCCAGTGCTAATGATCCATTTTAGTAACGTCTGTTGTTGTGTGCAGGACACTCAATTCTACAGCTATAGTGCCATATTTCTACTTCAGTTTATTTTTTATTTGTTTTAGGGGGCGGGGGTGGAGTGAAAAAAAAATGCACCAATCCAGTGAATGAGCACCCTCAGTCAATGGACAAACACAGCATTTTCTTCTCATTTTTATTCTGAAATTGCACAGAAGGAAGTAACTACTGTCGGCCCCGTTTAATTGGGATAAACGATACCACGCTTTATACGAATAAAATATCCAGGAACCAAATATATCCCATGCCATATAGGTAATGTTAAAAATCCCCGCTTCATCGAATAATATTTATTGGAACCGACAGAAGTGACAACTCATCGAAGAGAAAAAAAAAATCTTCTAAAACTATTTTCTTTAAATCACCAACTGTTCATTTACTGGCCTGTCTATCTTAAATAATAAATAGTTTTTATTTTTCCTTGAAAATAAATTTGCCACACTCTATCCTTTCTCTCTAGTGGAAAAGTGTTTTGAAACCTAGGATCTGCAGTGCCAGCAATAATTTCCGGATGCTCACACACAGCCGCCGTTTAAACGTTTTTCAAAAAGTGGATGCTTGTCGAAAGGAAAGGAGGGAGAAGAGAACTTCAAGATCCAGTGCGGGTCAGAGAACGAGCGTTCTCAAGGCTACCGTATTTATAGAACAACTGAATGAGGCAGGTCATCAACACAAAAGAGAAGAGTCGACAAGAGTGGATACGCCACCTTTCCGAGCTCTCCCACCCCCGAAAGGAGCTGAATCATCCCGGGTTTTATTCTCTCCTTCACACGTCTTCACGCAGCTTGGAATGTACTGGGGCACCCCTATCCACCAGACATCTTAGGAGATAATGCAATCTCGAAACGTAAGAACGCTAATAAAGGTGTTATCCAGTCTTTCGTCACATGCGCAAGTAGGTCATTTCAGCTTCCGAGGGCGGACATCAGTATCAGCGTACGCAATGAGCGATCCGACGTTTTCATTTGCTTTCATCAGTCTTTTCCTTCTTTTGTTGCCTTACTTTGAAACAAAGGCGTGTTAATTGAGAAAACTTCGTTGAAATATGTTTTTCAGCTAATTAAAAAACCACGAGTTTTCATGAAAAGTTATCTTGAAAATAATCACCTCTCAAATTTGAATGCGTTCATACTTCTTACAAAGTCAACATTTTGAGTTTATAAACTGAATACAGCGGGTTAATTAAATCAGTGGTCAATTGAATAAATCGCTTAAATGAATCAAATCATCAAAAACAAAACAAATCCAGCTTTGGTGAATGAGCTGCTTTTTTGAATCAGTAGCTTTATTAAATCAAAACTGTTTAGAACAAACGTGATTCATATAAGCGGCTGCCACTCTATCACAAAAGCAAATTAGCGACTTATTTGCTTTATTATTAAAACAATTTTGACAATAATCTAAGCAAGATCATAGAGACGAATCAATTTTTAAAAGTCTAAGTTTGAGGAGTTTTTTAGATGAACTTGATTGCTGTTGTTAACGACTTTTTAAACTATAAATTTAATTACTTTCATCTTATGAGCAAAAAAAGTGCAGTTACATATTAGGTGCTTAACAAGCACTTAATAGTAGTTTCCCAGTATTCAGTAGTATACCAGATTCTAGGAGTAATATTTACCACACATATGGAAAGCACATTCCTAATACTTTCTGTGTGAACATAATTTGTTTGATACTTGGTGCGAGTCCACATATATCTCACCATTCCATTTGTAAAACAGAAAAAGGACAAGACATTAGGTGGGGGGGGGGGGCGAGGGCTTTGCCCTAGGAAGCAGCTTCACTGTTTGTGTTTTTATTTCGCTGTACCTCAATAGAAAAATTAACGAAGATGCGTATGGGGTGGCAGTTTATAATTTTTTTCGGAAAAGTCTTATAATTTGGAGTTTAAACTGCTGTGACAGAAATAAAATTCAATTAAAAATCAAGTTTTTGAAACATTTATTATTTAATAATAATAATAATTATTATTATTATTATTAATACTGTTACTGTGGTGGTGGTCCATTCAAGCAAGTTATCATAGCCGAGCGTGTCATGATGGCACATTACAACTGCGAATCAAGTTCTTAAATTCTCCCCAGAAAGAATAAATAAATAAGTAAATAAAATCCAAACGATTCATATGTAAACGGTCGGCAGTTTCCAGATCAAGACCAAAACTATTACGTAATATTTGACAACTACAATGATACACGTATGTATTCACCTTGTTTGAAAACTACGCTTCAAACAAGCATCGTTTACTTTATAGCTGCATATATGACACATACACCATTAGAAATCACACTACATTCAAAATAAACAAATCGCGAACCATTTGTTGTGTCCATCTGGAACAAAATAAACGAAGCAATGAGTTCATTTCCTGTAAATGTGGGAGGAAACAAAAATATTCGGGACAAAGCGTAGCTACAAACTTGCATATAATTAAGAAATTATAATGCCCTGATGTTGAAAAAGAATGAAGAGAAAGAAATCGGAGCTTCTGTATAAGGCGACGTAAACAAATTACCTCGCGCTTTGAGAAGGGGTCATGACATTTGTCATGAGGAGGGGTCAAGAGGTAGCAAGGAATGTGATATTGCACATTTTGGTTGAAATAAAAACCTTTTTTACAGCAATATGTTTGTCAAATGTGTCACATTTACATGTGACAAGGAAATGGGAGGAGGAAAGGTAAATTACAACACTTTATGACAAAGGGGGGGGGGGGGTCAAATTTGTTAAAAAAGAGTATGACATCACTTAAAAAAAAAAAAAACTATCGTTTTACGCGTGTTATCCGCTATGAGCAATCCCCTGAAAAATGACAACTTTTATAGAAAAAGAAAAAATGATTTTTATTAATTTTACTAGGAATGATTTTATAAATTATTTCACTAATTTCACTTGATTTGTAATTTTAGTCGGGAAAAGAGCAATATATTTGAAAAATAAGATTAGTTTTATTGCAATGCATGGACTTAAATTTTTGCCTAAAAAAGCATGAAACATTATTCATATTAACTAGTTTCTCCTTGTTACTCTTGTATCTTAAAAGTATTCATCAGTCATCTGTCTTAGGAATGAATTTGCAGTAAATTCAAAGAAATTAGTGTTGTCCTAAAAAGTCCGAAAGCTTGGTTAGCAAAATGGTCATTCCGCCGCGAGTCATAAAAACTGAAAAATAAAACAATAAAAAAGTCTTCTTTATAATTTTAATTGCTAAAGATAAAATGAAAGCGGGGGGTGGGGGTCAGTTCAACGAAAAGAATTTCACGTATCTTTTTTGTTTTGCATCAAAAATGTCATTCTGTCACACATGAAATTGCCCTTATGCTTACTCCGATAACGATATGCCATTCCATTCCAAAAAAAAAAATGTCATTTACAAAATCTGGAGTTATCACACAAGGCCTAAACTTTTTTGAAAAATGCACAAAATAATACCAGTGGTAAAATTATATCTGTTAAAAAAAAATCGAATTTTCAGCTTAGCTGATTTTTTTCCAAATAATATGAATTAACGACTTCATTCAGAATCTTAGAGTCAAAAGGTAAAGATTTTTTCGATCAGTCAATCGAAAAACAGTAGATTTTATTGATTTTTAGGCGCAAGAGCCTTAAAAGGCAATTCTGAGGCAAAGAACTGCTGGAAAGAGCAGTTTTTTATTTTTAGAAAAAATACCTCTGAAGTATTAAAGACATAAAACTTTTGGAATTTTGAAAATAAAAATAGAAATTGACACGAAGTTTTAAAATTTGAATAAATAAGCCAAATGAACTGGAAAATAATTTTGAACAGAGAAATAACATCATAACAAAACTCCTCTCTGTCATCCTTTAAATATATGATTCGACAGTATACTCTGAAAAAACGATGTGATGTGATAAGAACTTGACAATAGCAGGAAAAAGAAAAATTTCACAAGAAAGTCGAACTCCGACTAATGGGATGACGCTCCTTATCAAAACTACTCCAAACAATAAGATTTGGACAGAGGGTACTGTGATCTGAAAAGCTATTAAGAAGTCGCTAAGTTTATTAATTCTTAGAAACGAAAACAAAGAATGCAGAACATATCGTCGATTCTGCAGCACGTGCAAGGTACTCTGAATGTTCCTGTGTCGACCAGAACCATTTCCCGTCGACTGGTTGCACATGGCCTGCAATCACGGAGCCCGCTAAGAAGACTGCCATTGACCTCACAGCACAGACTCCAACGGTTGGAATGGTGCCGGACCAGAGCGACGTGGATGGCAGAATGGCAAACCGTAGTGTTCTCAGATGAATCCCACTTCTGTTTGTCCAGCGATAGTCATCGCAAACGTGTGTGGCGTCGACGTGGAGAAAGATCGAATCCGGCAGTAACTGTGGAACGCCCCACAGCGCGACAACGTGGCATAATGGTTTGGGGCGCTATTGCATACAATTCCGTATCACCTCTAGTTCGTATTCGGGGCACTATGACGGCCCAACGATATGTAGATAATGTACTGCGGCCGGTGGCAATCCCCTACCTTCAGGGTCTGCCAAATGCAATTTTTCAACAGGATAACGCCCGGCCTCACAGTGCTCGAATCAGCCAACATGCTCTACGAGGTGTACAGATGCTTTCCTGGCCACTATACTCTCCTGACTTGTCACCAATCGAACATGTGTGGGACGTGATTGGACGCCGTTTGCAGAACCTGTTACTGCCTCGTTCAGAGGACGAACTGTGGCAAATGGTTGAAAGGGAATGGAGTGCCATCCCTCAGGACACCATCCGCAATCTTACTGACTCCATGCCTAGACGTGTTTCTTCGTGGATCGCTGTCCGCGGTGGTCCTACTTCTTACTGAGCCGACGCCGTCCTCGCTCTAAATTTTGCTTATTATTTTTGAAATAAATATCACTTATTGTTCCATGCTGTCTCTGTCTTCTTACCAAATTTCATCAATTTCTGACCACTCCTTCTTGGTGTTGCATTTTCAATGTCGAGCAGTGTATTTCTAAAAATATTCTGTAATGCGTTAGAATTTTGTTCTCCTTTTCGTTCACAAAGAAAAGGTTCCGAAAAAAACTTCAGTAAGTCTCAGGTTAGCAACTTAGTTGATTCCCGTATTTTTTTTAGTTCTTCAAGCAGTTTTTTTATTTTTAATTATTATAACAATATAATATTTTTTGAGTATATACTGCTGTTTTTCATTCCTAATTAACTGGTAAACAAAGATTTTAAACATTTATAGTGTTTATGAAGTAATTTTTTTCGTTGATTTCAAATGATACCCTATCAGAATTTTTTATCGCCCATTTTGTGTGCAGTGATAGATCTTAAGTTATTTTTCCACGTCTTACTATATCACGTAATGATAAAACTCATAACTAACGTTTAAAACTTTGTCAGTAAGATAAAAATGTGGAGAAAGTCAGGTTTGCTGTGACTGCAGCGGTGACATTTGACATGGTGGTCCACCAATGTTCCTGGTATATACGCTAAGGGAGTTGAATCATTTTCTGTGTTTTTAGATTTGAATGCAAGCATAAAGAATTTATATATTTTTACTCTAAGTAAAAAAAACTGATTTAGTACACTTTAATTATGTAATGGATACGTTTTTAAACCATTAAACAGACAATATTCGGTGTTAGCTCTTTCAACTAGTTTAACAGCTATACTTGCAAGATAGAAACATTTGTTGCCTTCAGTTCCACTAGCATATTCAGTTCAGTTGAAAATTTTGCTGATAATTGCTTGAAACTTCAGTGGGATATTCCAAATATAGAAAGAAATGAACAGTAGCTAAGTTTTTTTATTATTATTTTAAAACTAATTATGCGTGTGAATAAGTGCATTCCTTTCAAACTTCAGTTGAATGTTACGAAAAATCTGTGGGTGATGAAAAAAAAAATGTTTACATATTTGAATTCAGTGCATCATTTTTTACACTAAGGTCAGGTATTTTTAACCATTTAACAGACAAAATTATTTTTTATTTGAAGACTAGTGTATTAAAATGAAGAATTTAACATAACATGACACTTACAATCACACATACTTTTTGCCACATATAGTTAGATTTTGTCAAAGGAAAAAAAAAATTCGGTAAGAATAGAATAATCAGTTGAATGTCAATCAATACTGTTTTAACCCTCGTGGGTTCCTTGGGGTCATATGTGACCCCAATGCAATTTCTGTTTAATATATTTTGTTAATCAACCATTTGTTTTTAATGGCATTTTGTGGCTTTTATTCTTCTAGTTTTCTATTCAAAATAATGCTATTATTGTGTTTTATTTTTCCCGAATTGCATTTTTTGCACACAAGACCCTTGGGGTCACTTCCCCAGAAGGCCAAAAAAAGAGGACGTTGCAACTTTGTCCAAGAGAACTGGACAGAAAATGCATTGAAAAATGTCATAAGTGTTTGAAATTCACTTGTAAAAATCATGTTTTTTCAGGTCTGTAACAGATGTAAATAAATCTACAGTTATCGTAAGTTTTGCTCTAAAATTATAATTTTAATTCATAAACTATATTTTATTTTAATTGTATCTTTTTATTTTTTGTTTTTTTAGCATTAAAAAGTGTGTGAACTTATATAATGCATGTAACATTCAATAATTATAATGAATTAATTAAAGGAAGCATTGGGGTCGTTTATGACCCCAAGGGTCTTGAGTGTAACTGAAATGGGAGGGACCCACGAGGGTTAAGAGCTTTTATCATATAACTTAAAGCACGGACAGCCTTTTGACCGAATAACACGTCTGAAAGATAACTTCGTCCCTGCTATTTCAGAATTGTTTTCTTCGATGAATTGCCAACATTAGTTTCTTCCTGCACAATTCCAAAAAGAAAAACAGGTAGAAAATTTTGCTTTTCCAGTAGAAAATTTTGCTCGTTCAGACTTGTGACTGGGTAACTGCATTACTTTTCCTCTGAACCCTCAAAGAAGAAATAAATAAATGAAAAAATAACTAAAATAAAACAGAACCATAAAAAAATTCATTTCTTTCTCTGTTAATTACACAACTAAATGTTATAATTTTTGATAATATTATGAATTCCTGAAAATCAAATAACGCTAAGTGTTCGTTTACTGGTCAAACGACCCAACACATAAAAAGGCATTAAGTTCAAAAAAGATGCGTCGCTGCATCAGAAAAGCCAGTCGGACTGGAATGAGTTTATTTTTACATTCTTGTGTCAGAAGCAAGGAATTCGTACGACCAGTTATTTAAAGAGATAACTGAAAGAAGTCAACGGGCTGGTTATTCTAAAATAAGAAAAAATAACATTTTTGCCATAATGGAGCACGAAAATTCATGTCATATCTCAGCCCTGTCAGGGACTGAGTATATTTGAACTTATGACAAAGTTTCAGCGGCTCGGTCCTTTCCTACTACTAAAAAGAAAAAAAATATTCTTCTACATTTTTTTACCACCATTTGCTCACCGGAACTAAACAATTAATCTTAACCTTTCTATTATAAAGAGTTGCGTCTTATACGCTTTATAATGGGTAGATAGTGATATTGCCTGATCATTCGTCATTATGCGTGAAATATTTTAGGCAGTTTTTATTTACGTTATAGCAAGACTTCAAATAGCAAGTTGAAGGTAAAATGTCTTTGATTAACTGACACTTTTCGGTCATTCCGAATTTAGTTGCAGATTTGATGTCCGCAAAATGTTGATTAAGAAAAAAAGTAATCAGTGCTTTATTTCAGTGACTTTACTAAGCTTTAACATAACTAATTCGCTCATAAAAACACATTTAACCTTAGTACAGTAAACCCTCGTTATATCGCGCTTTTCGGGGGACAAGAAAAAAGCGCGATATATCCGAAAGCGCGATATAACCAAGGTCATTAAAAATAGTTTTATAACCAGCATGAGCATGGCAATGGTCTATCAGAAGTATGGCTTTTTCTTCTAACCCCATTTTCCGTAAATGACGACGAACAGAGGGAACAAAGTGGTCAAAAAACCATTTTTTAAATAGGAATTTAGTCATCCACGCGTTTTTTGAGTAGTCGTAAGTTACAGGCAAATTCTTGCGATTTACATGCTTCAGAGCTCTAGGATTTTTGCTCTTTCCAATGAGAAGCATTTTTAATTTATGCGTACCACTTTTGTTTACAGAGAAGAGTATCGTAAATCGCTCTTTCTGCTTCTTATAGCCAGCGCACTTTGTTTTTGAAGCCTTGAAATCTTGAGTTTTATCGGGAAGCATTTTCCAGTAGAGAGCCGCTTCATCAGCATTAAAGATTTGTTCATCTACCAAGTCTAGCTCAACAATTTTTCGATTCAATTCATCAGGAAAACATGCTGCTGCTGTATCATCAGCCGATCGTTTTTCACCACAAATTTGTAATTGGCCTATACCGTGTCTTTTTTGCCACCTCCAAACCACCCATCACTTGCTTCAAAGTCTATATCTGTATTTTGTCTCAACTTTTCTGCCAATAGTTTAGCTTTTTCTTTTATAATTGGGCCAGATAAAGGAGTTCCAATTGCATGTTGTTCGCGGAACCACAAAAATAAAGCTTTGTCTAACTCTTCGTCTTTATCTAGCCGTCTTCTTTTCCTCTCCAGACCTTCAAATTCATTAATGTTTTCAGTAAATTTCCTTAATTTTGCTTCATCTTTAATCCATCCTCGAACAGTAGCAGATCCAACTCCAAGTTCTTTGGCTACCGAGCTACCTGAGCACCTTACATATTTTCTCAAAAATGGTTTCGAACTAAAAGTATTTTTTTTTGGGGGGGGGGGGGGGGAGACAAAAGAAAAGAGCGATATAACGAGGGGCTACTGTATTTTTAAAAAAATATTGTCACAAAAGCTAAAACTGCATTTTTTGCTGTCGGAATGAAACTTCTCTAATATAAGCTGCTTTTGTAGCTATTTATTTATTTATTTTTTTTGCTATATGAAATTGTTTTTGAGATAGTAAAAAATACTGTTTTGGGTTCGATGTGTCTTGAACTTATTATCATTATTGTTTTATTTTTCAAATATTAAAAGAAAAAAAATGTCTGTCCGGGATTTTTGTATCCTCTGTAACAATAAGTAAACAAAAGGCCTCAACAGCCATTTTGGAAAATTTGATTGAAACATCAGCTTTTGTGGATTTTCAACCATTTTTGTGGGATGCTTGTTTGTTGTACTTCTGTTACCAACTTTTAAATACTTTTAAAAACAGTTTTTAAAATTTTGATTACATTAACTAATAAAGATTTTATAATATTATCTTACAATTACGCTGTTAGGCGAATTAAAGAAATTCGCTCTCGGAATCTTTCAAATTGTAGCCTTTGTTATCATACAATAGTTGGTAACAGATTGTAGAGTAATGACAGGTTTCCTCAAGCAATCAACGTTTATAAAAAATAATTTAGCATTAAAAGGGTGCTTGAATTTAAAATAATAATTTTCATTCCCTACAATGCGCTTAGATAACCTTTTAACAAACAAATAATTATATTTTTAACATTGTGTAACCTCCATTACCAAGAGTAATTACTTAAAGTTTCTTCTTCCTCCTTAAGATACTCAAAGGAGTTTGCAATTTTAAATTAATGAACACCACTTTTACTCATAAATGAAGAGTTTTCTTATGTCACTTGACAAAATAAACATGAAACATTAACATTAAGTCGAGTAACAAAGGTAACAAATTCTCGCACTTATTCATTTTTAAACATGTTTTCTACTTTAACTACTAAACATTAAGCTCTGCTGTAACCTATTTCTTGAAGGTGAAGCCTTATAAACTAATACAAAACAATAATTCTGACAAAAACAAAAAAAAAAAGGAAAAAAATTGACAATAGATAATTTGGAAAGCTAATGCCCCACTTGCACAAGACAAACTAACGAACTTCAAATAATACTGTTTGCTAATTCTTACTTTAGACACGCAGTTATGGTAATGTAGTAAGCACTATCTAAAAAATATATGACTTTTTTTCAAAGGCACATGTAGTTAAAATATGATGGCAGTCCTATTTTCCGGAAAAATAACTCGTCACCTAAATCACAATCCATCTACTGCCAGTTGAAACGATCACTACCAAACTTTTCCCACATGCACTGCGGACCCCACTAGGGATGCACCGATAAGCAAATTGGCCGATTACCGATTACCGATTAATCGGCTGTTGATAATCGGCCGATTAATCGGCTGAGCCGATTAATGATAAGGACGATTGTTTTTCTACTACCAATTTTACCATCACTGTTTTTTCTCTCTTTTACAATTCTACGGTTAGAAATAGTAAGTAATATTTTTCTGAGAGATTTTTTTTTCCGTTCTCCTAGTTTTCACAAAATAATTTCAATATTTTATGTAATTTCTTAGAACAAATTTTCATATTACTTTCAATAATATTATTAACACATTGTTTGTTATATAACATAAAATAATACATGACCTAAAATTCAAAACAAAGGAGAAGGGGAAGGCTGAGGTGAGCACTCTAATTTAGGAGTACTTTTAATTCATATTTTTTACTAATTAGTAGCAATTTAATTCACTATTTTTATTCTTTGAAAATTAGCGGTTATCTAAAAGCACTGTGCTAAGGAGAGAACTATCGCCACATGAAAAAAGTTGCAACATTGTCTATATATACTATATATATTTATTCAAAGTAGGAGAGTTAGTTTAAAAAAAATTATGCCAGCTGTGAGGATAATTATTACTGTTAATAAAAGTATTTATCATATTTGGTATAATTTAAAGAATAGTATTTGAAAAATATTTTTTGGCCGATTAATCGGCCCAATTTTGCCGATTATTAATAATCGGCAAAGTGGCCGATTATGGCCGATTAATCGGTACGGCCGATTAATCGGTGCATCCCTAGACCCCACTATTTGATTCATCATTCATTCTCGATTTTTTCTTGTCGAAAAAATTTATTAGAAATTAAAGAAAGCTCTTCTGGATAAAAATGGCTATTGAAACGAAGCAGTGATAAAACGAGGCAGCAACAGTTGTCTGAAATCGATCTTCATTTCCAAGAGTTAGGACCAGGAGTAATTCGAACCAGGACATTCTAGACGAAAAGAAAAAAAAAAAAAAAAGACCACTGAGGAGGGGGTGAGAACATGGAAACATCAGTTACGTCGGAATGTAAATCACTAGTAGGCAGAAGTGCCCCTATCATTAATTTATTTTTCGCAAGAAATGCATGGCAGATCGCCAGCAGTGATATTTTTTTGATATCGTTTGTTGAGATGGCTGTGGCTGAGATGAAAGTGACGTAATCTGCCTCCAGCATTCCGACGATAAAAATATGGCTTCCTCTGTAGGAAAAGTAGGCCAAGTTTGCCGACGAAAGATACAACATATGAAAACGTATTGCGGTCAAAATCCACGGTTTATAGAGTTCGATGTCGGGGAAAATTTCCGAAAAATATTTATGACATTTCGCTTTAGTTTAATGTTGATACCAGAAATGGGTCAAGAAAACAACTCGTTGAGCTGATGATACCCGTACTTAAAAACTATCTGCAGAAATCCCAACCTAAACTTTCCCAAACTTATCGACGCAAAACGTAACTTGTATTTTGTCATTTGAATGAAAGACGAAAATAATTTTGTGCATTGTGAAGTTCACTAAATAATTTACTTTCCTGCTCTTAGTTAAATTATATAACTTCAAAATTCAAACCAAAGTCAAGTTATATTTTGAAACACGCTAAATCAGAACCAAGGGCGGATCTAGAAATGTTTCAAGGGAGGGACGATTGATTGTTACGTGTCCTTTACCATACATCTTGGTTTACAAATGTTGACTTCACATGTTTTGGACTTCAATTGCGAAACTTATCCTTAGGAGAGCCCTAAACCTCCCTTCTGCTAGAATCGAAGATGTTCTAAAAATGTCTTGAGCTTCAATATTGAAAATGCATCAGTGGTGAGCCCCTCAAGGAACACAAGGTTTGTCACATCTTATTTGATATTCTAATAAGCAAATAATAATAATAAAAAAAAATGAGTTGAAATGACCGCTGCTGACAAAGTGATCTTGAATACTTACAGATCCAGGGACAATAAGGATCATTTTTAAGCGACAATAATGAGAATAACAATACACCGTTCTTTTTACACAACACGATAGACAATCTTTTTGGATCAAGTAGATTAGAATTCAAACCACTGAACTCACGCAAAATTCATTTCAATAACATTCTGCCATTCCAACGAAAACTGTTAGAATTTCTAGTTCCTTAACGGGAGATTCAGGGTTGATGTTCAATATTTCTATCAATTGACTCAAGAAATTGGTATTCAGACGGATCAAGCAGAGATTACACAACAATCTTTTGCAGACGATATCGAGGAAAAAAATGTTATTGTAAAGTGCGTAGATAGCTAAAAAATTCTAATGTATTTGCATGATTCGAGACAAAACGTCAAACACCAATGAAATAAATATCGCAATTATCCAACACAAGCATGAATTAATCAAGGAAAACTAATTCACATAGCAAAATAATTATAGTTTTTAAATAAGTAAAAAGCTAACAAATAAGACGGATTGACCAAGTTCTAATTTTTCGAATAACAAGAACCTCAAAAGCAAAAACTTTGGCCACTGTTTTGTTCAGTTCTTCGTCGTGAAGACCACTGAAGATGTCAACAACGATATGGTTCGCTGGTTTCCTAGAACGCAACGCTACAATGATTTCTTCTCACTAGTTAGATACTAAGAAACTAATACGAAGCGCGAAGTTTACACAACTCCTTTAAAGAAGCAACTCAAAAATACACGTTTGAGAATGACATATTAATGGCATCAGAAAGACATTAATTAGAACTGCCCAATCGGACGAAATCGGAACAATCATAAACTTTATCTGGGTAAGATGACAAAAACTGGCAATAGGAAAATCAATCGCTCAAATTTCTCCGGGCTATCACATCTTTGAAGGAATTATACATTTTTAATTCTTTTTCCTTTTGATGCTAAACTTTTTTCTTTCTGAAACTTGTGATCCTTTTCTTTCTGAAAGTTACGCTTTTAACTAGGCTATTTATCCTCTTATAGCAGAGCTTTGTCATATCCTTATAGAGATCTTAAGTGAGGGTCAAAGTGGAAAAACAATGTCATCATCGCACTTTTATACAAAATTACATTGCCCTCTCCAGCTTTAACCATCTAGACCAGCCTTTCGTAGATTATGAATCGCGACTCACTGGTGAGTCTCCAGTCGAGTTTTGTGAGTCACGATACGCAAACCAAACTTCATGGATATTTCTTTGGAAACAACAAGTTTACAAGACATAAAGCCTTTCTGACACTGCCAAGTTAGAGCTGCTCATAGCAAGAATGAAGGAAGAGTTTTCATGCACACGAGTTGCATTTCTTCTGACTCGAATTTTTAAGTCAACCTTTAACTAGTTTTCAAATTTTCTTTCTCATTTTGGTTGAAGAATGTGGAGATCAGATTCACACGTAGGTTAATAAAAATACTTTTATCCCTGATTTGAAGCGAAATTTAAAACAATTATTTTATTCGCTTTTATTGGGAGCGCTTTAAAAAAAATTACGCTTTTTGATAACACGCTCTTTTTGCTACGGCGATTGCGAAATGTATTCTGGCTAATGACACCAATACGATCATTATTAATTATCAACGAAGGAAAAAAGCGGAAGCCAGTATCCTCATTTTGAATCAATTAGATATTGTCAAAAGAAAAAAGCAACATTTTTTACTAACGATGTAATAAATATTAAAGATTTTTCTTTTCTCCTTTTTAAAAAGAGGTTTACGCTTGCTTTGTTCTTTTTCAACCATAAAAAGGATACATATTTCACGCTAAATGCAGAAAAGCTTCGAGTTTCTATGATTTAGGAATTCTCCAAACAAAAAAGATCATAGAATATTTCATACGCGATATGCAATTCAATAAAAAATTGAGAGGAAGAATTATTTCCTGCTATTATTGCAACATGATTCAGTGATCACATTAGCATTTTTATAATCTTAATGTATTCAAGTTCAGATGAAAAATGAACATGAAGGTCTAAAATTAAAAAGAGAAAAAAAAGAATAATGTTTCAATTTTACACGTGAAAAAACTGACATAATTCAAATGAAGTATTCAAAAATCCCCAATAGCATGTGATTTTTATTCCCGCTCGCTTTCAATGATTAAAACTACAAAACGCAGAAAATACTATTGGCGAGTCGTATTTCAGAAGCGTGAGGCACATAGCAGTGCAACCAGTATTTTAGTTCAGATTGAGCATTAATATTTAAAATACAATGCAGAATTTGAATAACAGAAAGAGAACGAGTCCATTGAGAAGGTTGAGGAATGGCGTTAATTTGTTCTCCACAGGGTAAAACATGTTGTTTTCCTTGCACTGACAGGATGCTGGCAGATAAGCAACTTCTACAGAATTCATTGATCTGGAGAATTATCATACAAGAGCTTTGGTGACAAAATTGGTCTCCAAACTAGGGTCCCGAAGGCTGAATTCTATTCGAAACCAACTAGAATAAGATGTAAATATTAAAAAAAAAAAAAAAAAAAAACAGTAAAGTTTGAGCAAGCCTGTAAATCTCCGACAGCGTTTTCCAATTATTTTACTCAGACTTGTTGTTATTAAAACTAGAGTAGTGTCTACTATACCTTGTAAAATTTTGGGAATAATACAGCTCCATTATTTATCTCTGAGTAAATAACTTCCAAGAACGATAAAAAGTATTTAATCTACTAAAGTTTCATATCCAAAAGTCCGTTCTTTTTTCTTTCTTGAAACTGATTCACTTTTCACTTCAATAAAAGATCCACATGATAGTTTTGACTGTGTTATTTGAAATAAGAAATGCTGTTCATCGGAACAACTGAAAAGAAACTAGATGGATAAAAGACAAACATCTACCTCTTTTCTTTTCTCTTTTTAGAAAAGTAAACATTTGGAGTTCTTTACGACATTTTGCGCGAAGATAAAAGTACCCAGAACGAACCATATTCAAATTCAGCATTTTAAAACCAAATGACGTAAAATATAAAAAGAAGAATCACAATGAAACAGAAATATTAAGTGATATACGACTGTTTGTGTTTGTATACAAATTCTAAACAAAAGAAATAACTTCGAGGTCATCTAAAGATAGTATTCTTTGTTCTTCGCTCACAACAATGGTGTACGAAAGAGACGCAAACACTCATATGCATTTTAATGACCAATAAAAAGTCATTAAAAATCGTTACTTTCATTCTGAAGCTATCGAAATGATTAAAAATATAAAACACATCAATAAAAGTTATCTAACTTGTAGAGTATCAAAATAACTTCGCACACGTCTTACACTTGAATAAATATAGTATACTTTTTTTCTTTTCCACGCTAGATCAATGTTCCATTTCGCTGAATGGCAACACTTTCGTGCGTTCTATCGAAGAAGGGATTATCACAAAGAACGGAAGGCTAGAATCTATGACAATTTGTTCGTTCTGATGGGACGACTGAATCCATTCACATTATTAAATAGATTCGAGTCTCCAAGAAAAGATAATGATCATTTAAAATTTCCTTGCAAAGCTAGTTTCGCGTGTTATTGTTCTCATTTAACCTTGTTAGCAAGACGGTTCTGTCAATGACTCCTAACGGTTGTTTTTAAGTTTTACTTTTCATTCACTGTGACTCAAAGAATTAAAAGACAATCGTACAGATGCAAGAAAGTCGTTTTTTATGATGATGCATTACAGCTGTAGTAATTACCCTTAATACGGGCGTAGCCCAAAACTCATCGAAGGTGGGAATAACGATGCAAGTACGCAACAAGGAGAAATAAAACCTTCATTACAACTAAGGACTCTGGAATACGAACACTACTCAAATAGTACAAAAGACGTAGGTAAAAAGTCGTTAGATTTTTAATTACGAAAGTATAAATTCCACTAACTGAAGTAAGAATCAGTAGATTAATTAGTCAAAACTTTTACAAAAGGTAAATAATCATCACTTACTTTTTGTAACAACTTAGAATAAACCTTTCAATGCAATTTTTAAGGAAAATTTGCTAATATGTTTATGGTGCCTAAAACTGTTACACTGACTGAAATATTTAAAACGACTGCAAGACGAACCATATCATGTCAGGCAAAAAAGAGCTAATATATCTACAGACTATGAGTTATTCGTCTAGTACAAGACTGTGGGCATTCAAAACAAAGTTCAGAAAAATTAGGAAAGGAACACTTAAAATTATAGATTCTAATCAAGGACTAAGTAGTAATGTCTTATTTCCTCACTAGAGTGTAGTTCAATGTTTCATCCAGAAATTGAAAAGATCGTCAGCATCAGCGCCTACATTTTTATCCAAAAGAATGCAGTTCTGTATTTATTGATAACATTGAATAAGGAAAACACCAAGTTTCAGATGAACACTAAACCTTCTGACATTAAAATCTTACTAAACAAGGTGAGAAACAATCAAACAATTATTCGAAAATAATGTTATCTTGCAATATCAACAATAGCTAAAATTCAGATCTTGTGAACATGAACATCCAGTAGCAGAACTTAGAATGCTAAGTTGTCTGGAAAAATATTTTTCAATGAGACAGGATGGTCTTGCCAATCAAAGCATTAAGGAGCAAAAGAACTTCGTCAATGCTAGGCTGTTTAATCAAGGGCAGAAGAAAGTCAATAAAATTACAAAATTATTCCGGGGAAAACGACCAAAGAAAGGTGACGAAGAAGAGATTGAGATTGATCTAAAGATTTTTTAGTGTTGATTTGAAAAAAAGAAAAACACCAATTTTTTAAAGACAACTTCCATCATATATCCGTAAGTCTATCTATTATTACGGATTTTTGCTCAACTATCATTTCTCATATTCTTCATACAACACGATCTAAATGACAGACAGACTCATTCGGTGAAACAGCAACCAAGCAAAATCAAGATAAATCAAAAAACTGCTCACAAAGATAAATCTCGCGAAATACCGACGCGGCGCCAAGAACAATCAAAGGCGTTATTAAAAGGGGGGGGGGGGCGAAAAATAGCAGCAAACGAGAGAGAAGGCACGAACTCGAAAAGTGGAGGAGGGGGTAGAACAGTATCCTTCAACATCTCGGCTCGCGAGAGTACTTGAGGGACTGCACTTCAACAGGCTTGCTGACAATGCTATCGGGACATTTGATCCCCTCCGTTGTTGACGGACGTCGCCTTCGGTTTTTGCGTCATCGTCTGCTCCATCCGTTAAATGGCTTTCGTCGTCGCGAGATTAATATGATAGAAGTCCGGGTTTGCAAACGAGACTGTCAGGGGCAGGAAATGGAAGCAATCCATCTCTGAAAAATCACGAAATTCTTCGGAGCAAGGGGGGGGGGGGCAGTCAGTCTAAGAATCTTATCAAAAACTAGGAGGATTTCTTTCAGTTAAGGACATGTTCTTATTCACATAATCTCAAGCTTAGTGACATTGTGTATTGAGTTTAGCCCAGGATTTTTGCTAACTAACAAGCGCAAGCAATTCCTGTTAATTTTCTCAGAAACTTCGAACGACATTCAACAAGGCAGTTTCTCACCTCTAATTGCACCCATGTACAAAATTATCTTTCTACAAAGAAAAAAAGGTCTTATTTGCTTTGTAATAGGTAAATAAAATAGCGAGGCATCTGACCCATTGCCTCTAGATTGAACTATCTTTAGGGGAGAAAAAAAGATTCTAGCTCGTAGTATAATGATTTCAATCAATACCAATTGCACAAAAAATAAGCAAATGTGTATGCAATATTATTAGTTGCATACACAATAGACTGTCCCAAAATTGTATGGTGAAAAAAAAATTTTGGAATTTGAACTGGCATACCTTGCATTATTGTGACATTTGGTACAAATAACTATCTTGCAAAATTTTAAGCTATTTGAAGATTATTAAGTGACAGCTCAACATCATTAAATATTTCAAAAACCTAATTTATTGAGTAATTATTTTTTTCACAAAGTTTTATAAAATTTACTCAATACAAAAGCATTTCTATCCATACTTTTCTTTTAACAATATGCAATAATTACAATCTCAAATCCACTTTTTGCTAAAATTACTTTTAAAAAAATTTTGTACACCAATGCTGCTTATTTTTCGTAATGTTCCAATGTTTGAAAAATGAGCCGATGTTGCTCGTCATTAGTAAGTTGCAACTTGAAACCACTTGCTAATTTAATTGCTTGCTTAGCACAATCATTTACTACCTTCAATGCAGACAGGCCCGTCATTTAGGGGGGCGGGGCTGGGGGTCAATTGCCCCCAACCCCCCTGATTTTGAGAGCTCAATGTATTTCTATTTAAATGGGCATGGTTTTTGTTGTTTTCTGGTAAAATTGTGTTGTGTTTTTATCCTTTTGCCCCCTGGAAAAACTTGAAATGGCGAGCCTGAATGCAGACACTATTTCCTTAGCTTGATTGTATTTATTTCTTCCAGCCCAAGTACGAACATCAACTGACAAAAATTATTATCCAGTTTCATTACAGCTGATTCTAAATCCGTTCTTTCACAAAATATGATAATGTTATTCTGAAAAGATTCAACGTGGTTGGGCAACCAAAAAGGGTCTTTTAAGACCCTTTTTGGTTTTTGGACGCTATAAAGCTTTTACTATGGCAGCTTTTTCTTGGGCCGCTGTAAAAAAAGCTAATCATACCAAATCCTCACTTAGCTATCAAAGTTTTCCTTTAAGTTTTTAATAAGTGCTCTAAGAGCCACTTCACTATCAATTTCTGTGTATAGCTCTAGTATTTGTAGAAGATGTAAGTCGTTATGAGGCACATTGCAGCTACTGGGGGTACTGAGCCACAATTTTGCATAGATTGTTGTCATGAACAGAATTCTTTTTAATGCTAAAATCTCATAAGATGCTAATTTGTATTCCTCGTGAAAGCCCAAATTCTTCAAGCAGTAAACTCCTTTTGCCATCCATCTTGCCCTGTGATGGGCACCTGGGAATTAAACATATAACCAGGAACATGATCTGCATCACCAAGAGTATACAAATACAAATGCAACAACCAGCAACAGGCTCTGGGCCCAACAGGGCTGGTCCTAGTCAAATTATAGACCCCAATGAAGATCAATGGCCTTCTTAAAACTATCTACTACCTTGCTCCTTACCGCATCTTCCGATAAACTATTCCAAGTTCCCACTACTCTGCTTTTTCCGAATTTCCAGGTTAGCCTGAGATTTAAACAGCTTATAACAATGATCCCTTGTCCTGCTTTCCGTGCAAAAATTTAACCCTATTACATCTTTCATTTTCATAAATTTAAACAACTGAATCATGTCCCCCCCCCCCCCCTCTGGTTCTCCTTTACTAAAGGCTATACATGTTAAGCATTCTAAGTCTGGAATCATAGTCTAAATTAGAAAATCCATTCACTAACCTTGTAGCCCTCCTTTGTACCCTTTGGTGTTAGTTTTAAAAACTCGAATCACTTTAACAAAAGTGCTTGCTTTTGATTCAATGTCCAATCTTGATGCAGCCTCAATTGAAGACTCAAATAACATACCTTGTTGTTCTCCTATTTTTGCTTTCTCTTCTTCATTTCTCTTATTACCTTTTCTTGTTTGTTGCTTTTCTTGCTAGTTTTTGAAATGTCAGTTTTCGCCTCCCATAAAATTTATCCTTTTCCCTACTTGGTCCTGAAGGAACTTCCAATCTTCAGGTATTTTAATGGTATATTCACTGTCTGCCTGCATAAGAAATATCAAACATTTTTTCTTCATTTCTTCATTAAACTCCTTTTCGATTTGTCATTGCCTCTTGGATGCCCTCCTATGTTTAGTTTTATACATTTTGGCATATTTTTCATAGATCATTTTCAGTTTGGTCACAACATTTGGTTTTTGTGTTATCAGTAAGCATCTTTCTGACAATGTTAATTTCCTAATCTTTAAATCATGAAATAGCCGGCCCAGTGCTTCACCATTTGTTGGTAATTGGCTGTTATTATGTATATCAAGAACTGAAACAAGTTGTTCTATCAGCTATATTTCAGTGTGGATATGATATTGTGAAAACTACTTATGAATTCTGCATACCACTTATTGTAAAATTAATATAAAGTCAATGTACTGTTATTTAACTATAGAAAATATTCATTAAAATGAAACTTACTTCTGAAAAATTTAGAAAATTAAAACTAAATCAAAAATGAATATAATGTAAGCTTTAGTTTTTATATAAAATGCTGACATACAATTTTAACTCTAGAGCTACAGTAAGTCGAGAACAAAATGGCAGTGTGCCGTTTACCTAAGATGGCGATTAAAAATTACAGTTTCAGAGTTCTGAAAACACTGAAGTTAACAATAACTGATAAAATTTAATGTAGAAAACATTCTGCTTTAAACTATATTATGCTTAAAATGTACAAACTAATGAATAAACAATAAAAAAATATTTCTTAAATATTTGTTGCATTATGCATATTTTGCACCGGAAATAGGGCATAAAAATGATTTTGGGTGCTCATGAGAGGTCTGTTAATCTTAAAATATTTGGTTAAAATTTTTACCACACCTTTAGAATGTCATTTGGCACAACTTTAGTGGGTATGCACATTGATTTTTGAAAATTATTTTTTTTGGGACAGTCTAATACACAATGCAATAATTTTTAATAATTTGAATTTTATAGACAAGTCAATGGCGACACTATTAGTTCTTTTTCCTGAGAAAATTAGATTCCCTCTACACCATTCCAAAAAAAAAAAAAAAAAACGGGTACTAATGTTTCTTTTGCCAAATGGAACATTTTATCCACCGAAATTTCACGGCAGCGAAAATTTTGCAACGACAGAAATATCCTCATCATTTACAGAAACTGGAAAATGAAATCTAGCGATCCTCTTGGTACTACAACACCACGAGAAATCCGTTTCGTCCGCTAATTCTTCTTCAGTTTTCCAAATTTTTTCTCCAAAACGTGTGTAAATAAAAATTAAAAAAAAAAAAAAAGTTATTTTTTTCGCAATTGTAACATTAGTAGGGGAACAACTTAAACACACAGAATCAGGAGCACTTGGCCCCCTCACATTAGGGAGGGGGGACTCTTAGGGACATAAGGGAAACCCTAGACCCCCTCCCCCAACAAAATCTCTTAATTTTTCATTTTGAAAACAAAATATATCGCAAAATTTATTTAAAAGAAGAAAAAAGGCCCACGACATCGAAAGCTGAAAGAAATAAAAAAAAATTCTTTATTGGACACACCACACACGCAGAAATTAAGTTTAGAGTTGTGGTCAGCACGCGGTTGAAGCATCACCAAAATGCTTCATCAGCGAAGTCGTTATCAACGGATCTCTTTTTTTTATGTATATAATGCTTTCCTTTTCATGATAACCAGATGCATCTGCCAGCCCACAGCATCGCAGAGGCACGCGTAATTCTGCCCACCATCCTGCTTCTACAACCCATGTCTGGTTCCCATACGCTCGCCTCACGTCACATCCTCTGCCTGTTCGTCATAAGCGTAAGCAATCTTCGCCTCTTCACGTCTCCCCCCCTCCCCACTTCATCACGAGTGTAAAATCCATGAACACACATGAACCATGAAACGTGCTTACTAATTTCCAGTTTTTTTATTTTCATCCTTACTCACGCGGCTTAATTAAAGATTCAGAAAAAATTTGAATAAGGGTGATGACAAAAAGAACGGAAAATGCCATAGCGAAGAAACTATGTGCAGCTCTAGCTGTGCCTGTCAGGGGAGAGGGATCATGGCCCAGCCTGCGCCATGGGGGGTGGGCTTCGGGTATTTTTCTTTTGGGGGATATCTTCATGGTTTTGGGGGGAAAGGGGTGTCCCAGAAGCTCTTGGAGGGCATAACTTGACGCTTTGTTCATATATTTCCCCCTTAGTTTTTAAGCAAAGAAACTTTCAATTGCTTACTAAGTAACACGTGATTTTTATTAATTAATAAGAATATATTGTTTTATTCTTCCTATGAATATTATGCTGTGAATATAAGTTCAAATTATGGCAGCCATAATTTGTGCCAATTCAGCACAAGACTTGTGTTCTTGGATTCGGTTTTTAACTATGACCTTTCAACCCAACTAATTGTTCTGTTTAAATTGCCAAATTAATTACTTGCACAGTAAACTCTAAAGTTTTGCATTTTGCCAAAAAAATTTCACAGATAGTGCAGGCAGGGCTCAATCAACCCCAAATGTTTCCCAGATCCAGGTAAAGGCGTTCACAAAAAATGTCGCAAGTTTTTAAAGTAAGTCTCCAAAAAATAGATCAAAGAAATTTACCCTTTTTTGGAGCCTTAAAATTATGGTTAGTTCAGTTCCACAAATCTGCAGTAGTGGATTTTTCAGCACTAGAGGTTTCATTCATAAAGTGCTGGATCCAGTCAGTGACTGATTTACGTGAGGGCATTCGGAGCCTAAGCCCGGGGCCCCAACAAAAGGGGGCACTAAATTTGTGCCCTTTGATTTCTTTTTTTAAGCGACCCGTTTTCGTGCCTTCTACTAAAGGATTTGTTTTATAGCTGACAAAATGACCTTATTTTATGAAAATAAATTCTCAATTTGGTTTTCATTTAAATACAATATTAAAAAAAAGGGTAATCTTTTTTTTTTTTTTTTTGTGGGTTTGGCAAGGCCGTATCCAGAAAAAAATTTCGGGAGGGGCCCAGTTCCGCACATTGCCCAAACACACATACATTTTTGTGTGTGCTATGAGTCTAATTTCTAGCTGACAGCCCCCCCCCCCCCCCCACGATGTTTGATGCGTGTGTGTTTTTTCATTTCTTTATTCTTATTATTTTCTTGAACTGACCTTTATTGGAGATAGAGAGGTATGCAATGAAAACTTTTTTAAGTGAGGTAGAATATGCGTAATTTTAGAGGGTCCGGGGGTTCCTCCCCCAGGTAAATTTTTGAAAAAAAGTTTTAAAATTCTGCATTTTGAGGCCTTATATGAGGCAATTGGGACTTCAAAAACACGTTGGAAAAGTAGGCAAAAAACAATCTCATAAATTTTCTGCATCTTTTTGCAAATTAAGATTAATCAAAGCATTAAAAAATGTTTAGTTTCACAAACGATTAACATTAAGCGACAGAGAGGAAGGACAAGGGAGGAGAAAAGATTAACACATTATCACTTGCTTACATCGGTTTTCACTGTAGTTACATAGTAGTTTTTGATCAGTTCCCCAACTCGCCGACAGACACAGCACTTAGTAACATAAAATAACCAATAGTATAAAACACATAAAATTCTTTAAAAGAAATAGTGTAGAGATTTAAAAAATAATTAACGAGAGAGTAACATTCTAGCCATTTACTTAATTCATAGTTTAATTATTTGATAAGAAATATGATTGAATCACTTTTGAAGGAGTTTCAAAAATGTATTTAATCATTTTCAAAGACTCTAGAACAGTTAAAATTCTTTAAAACATTTCATTTGCACTTTCCAGTCTTTGACGTTTTAATAGTTAATTGAACAGTCTTACGAAATCGTTAAAACTTTGAAAGACACATCTTTTAAAGATTAAAAATAGATATTAAAAAATACTTATAACGACAATTTCCTTTTCAATAACTAGTACTGCAGAAAACGAAAAAGAATACAGGTAGAGTAATAATTTTTTTTCGTGCCTTACATATTAATAAAGGAATCAATTACAAAGTAACTTCGAAAATACTGAATTAGGTATTTAATGAATAGTCAATAGTCATGAATAGTCATGTCAATAGAATAAACATGTGAGTCACAAAAAAATATTTTTGAAAATATGCTACAAAAAATGCTGGAATATGATTTTTGCATTACGCAGAATATTTTTTTTTTTAATCAAGGAGCTGAGTTTCGCGCAACTTGATGCCCACCTACCCTCTATTTGTGTTAGAAACTTTAAAATTCAAGGTTTACAGCTACATTTAACAAAGTTTTCAAGGTTTTTACGCTAATTAATATTAGTAAATTTTTAAGCTAAAAGATTTGTAAATGGAATTTTTTTTTAAGTAACTTTTGTCTAAGATTGGTGAGCGTCCAACAAAGCAGAGGGTCTTCGAACGTATCCGTTTTTGTGTGGTCTTGTTGATTGAAGACATGTTTAGCTGTTAAAATCCCTCGAGGATTACAAATGCTTATAAATGGGGACCAACAACGTACCCTCTTAATTGAATCAGGCCGCTGAGAAGCAATCTCAGCTTAGTTGGAAACTAGGGGCCTGGCGATTAGGGGGTAAGAATCTGAGTAGTGTAAGTTTTATAAGTTTTAAGGGGGAGGGAAGGCGGGGCGCCAATCAAACTGACAAGTGGCTTGCCCTAAGCCTGAATTGATTTGGGAGAGAGAGCTGGAAGTGCTAATGAGTGTCTTGTATTTAAGTTTGTTTTGCAGCTAATGAGAATTTAAATTGTCTTTTTTTTCGTACTTCTTCAAATTTTCACTCATTTAAGAGAAAAAAGGAAAAAAAAAACTTTTTTTTGCCATTTGAAACTAAAAAAAAAGAAAACTTTTTTTTTGTTTGACACTATAAAACATTTCGGGTTTCGGGGGGGGGGGGGGGGAGGTAGGTCCAAGTACAGTGCACATGCACATACCCATGAGTGGCGCCAAAAGAGGGTCAGATGCATATGACGAGACCAATGAGAGCTTTGGGTTTTTGGACCCTTAATTTTGAAAATTTTCCAGGGGAGAGCTCCGGATTCATGATTCTGAACCTAATATCACCAAAGATATAATAATTTGCATTCAAAAGGACGTTTTCAGTCAATTCAATATCAAACATTTTCAGGTACAGAAATCAACAAACCCCCCCCCCCCCCTGTCTAATGTCAACTTTGAAAGTTTTTGTTTGGAGGGCCAGCTTTTAAAGCTCCAACCCTTATCACAAGTATTACTAAACATAGCCTTGCAGTTCATTTTTGGAACCTTAATGTTGAGACTTCTTGGAGCAGCTTCTGAACCTTCTACTTTCTTCGAATGGCACCAAACATAGGCAAACTGCATTTTTAGAATTTAAATGGCTGAAATTTCTAAAAGAAAAAGCCATCTTTTCTCTTCCCTAATGTCCAAACATAAAGTCCAAAATTGCTATTTTTCTTTTTTTTTCTTTCTTTTCCTTAACTTCAACATCAAAACATTTCTGGGATTAGCCACTTGAACCCAGATAATTTTCATAAAATCTTTAACACATTGACTGACAAGTTACGAAAAATTCGTGGCATATTGTGGCATATGATATGCACAGAAAACAATTTATCTCTCAGTCTGTTTTGATTTACTGGTGCCTCCTTAACAACCAAATATCCACCCACATTAATGTTAGTGTACTTTGCATAAATTCAAATCAGTACCAAAAGGACAACTCTATCACCTACAAGCTAATTCAAAGTCGATTCTGTCAATTAATAATATGCTATGGATTAGAGACGAGTTCGGGCTCATTTTTGAAGGCCCGAGCCCGAGAATTTTTAATCCGAGCCCGCCCGAGCCCGAGTGATATGGTCTTGTTTTTAGCCCGACCCGGCCCGATCCCGAGTGTATCAAACATCAATATATATATTTTTAATTTCCACTTGGGATGCACTGCCATATGGTTTATCGTAATAGCAATTGCAAATATATTATAAGTGGGTGCTATCTTTTTGAATAATAATTATTATTATTTTAAATTTTTTCCGATGTGCGGAAGCTGAGAAACGATGTATGGGAGTGGGAGATAAGGTGATAGATGTCATTTCTCTGAAACTCTTCCTGAACAAAGCAATTCTGCCATTAAGAAAAACTGTTCTCACGCTCTTTAAGTACCCAATATTTTATTCCGTGAATGTTGTATTTGTATAAAAACTGACTATCTTAATATGAGATCGAGCCCGAGCCCGAAAGCTGCTTGAAGTTAAAGGGCCCGAGTCCGTCTCGGGCCGAGCCCGGCTCATCTCTACTATGGAGTATCTCGAAGTTCGGCAGTAAAAGTGTTACAGATATCTGTGAAATATATTCTGTGTAGCATAAACGGATTTTAATATTTTTGCATAAAACCTCTTCTCATGAATTCAGGTTTATTGTACCTGGAGCTATGCATCATACTTAATGATGTTTAGAAATTTTGTACTCAGTAGAAGATCGTTATAATGCACACCTTGGGACCAGAGCTTCTGTGTTATGCAGATTTTTAAATTATAGATAATTTCAGATTTTGAAACTTATATTTAAAAGACATCTACGTAATTGAACTTAAGAATAAGCTTAAATTGCAGTGAGAAATATAACACTAATTGTGCAATATAATATATTGCATAACACTTGCATTTTCAAAAGCAAATCTGGTACTTTATTGACATCTCGCAGGTCATGCGGGGACCTCCCCCCCCCCAGAATATTTTCAAAATAGAAGGCTGAAAAGCAAGATTACAAGAGAGCTCTTAAGTCTTCTTAAACACAGTATTAGGAATGCTATCGGTCTTCCTTCTGGTCCTTGTACCGAAAAGCAGCACCTAGCTATAACGGCCATAGTTAATGATTAGGGTGACTATGTACTGTTTTGAACAGTATAGTTACCATATTCAGACAACCAGTTAGTAAATTACTCTAGAAAATTGGAAAAAAAAAATGTGTAACAGGGTTGAACACAGATTATAAAATATGGAGAGGCGATCAAATTAGGCATATGAGCAAAAAAATAACAGCAACAAATTGAGTAAAATAATTACAACCATGCTTCTAACACGCTTCTGCAAACTTTTAATTCAGTTTCTGGTTTGTCACGGTTATGACGGAAAAATTAGAAAAAAGAACCTCAGCACCTAGTAGTTTTGTGCGTAGAAAATGATTACCATTTTTGGCAAACATTAGTCAATCTAGCTTCTTTAATAAGTCACACATGGTAAATTGAAAGGACATCAAAGTAGTAACTATTATGTCACCATAAAAATTTTGTGCGTGTATTATAAATATGCAAATGTGGCTATAGAATACAAGCATTTGAATTTAAAATCATCAGCTCCAAATGTACTCCATTTGTTCATCAAAAAGTATAATACTACGCAAATTATTTTTCATCCGTTGATTTTTTTTGAAATTTTTACCACTGTCTGAAATTTTTAAGCCCTTTTTTGAGTGGAAAAATCTGATCACCTTATTAATGATCCAACCTATAGGGGATGATTTTATCATGTGATAAAACTGTTATTTACATCCTGTATGAATGCAAACCTATACCACCAATAGGTTTGAACAACCTGATCAACATTGGCTTGAACGTTGGGAGATTCATGGCATTTCTTTTAGGTGTTTGCTGAATTTTGCTTCAGCTACTGGTCTGTTCTTAAACTCTTGTGTCTCCTCAACCTCTGTTAGCAGGCCTTGGTTCTGTTGAGGCCCCCTTTCTTTCACTTCATTTCATAATGTATTTCTGAATCTGTCTGCTTTAACAATCACAAAAATTTTCCTTTCATTAGTTGTATGATGCTAATTTTATATATTCATTTATTTAAAGCACAAATTTCTGATTAGTTTAACTCGAAGCCAATTTTTTAGAGCATAAAAGGGAGATAATTGACCTTATTTCCTGTGAGTCAAGTAAAAAACTATGATTGATAATTAACTAATCCCGTTGTTCCAAGATAGAGCTAAAATCAAAGCGCCCCCAAATCAACAAATGCTAATATGAAAACTAACATTGTTTGTAGCACCAGAAGGTTCCCTTTAGAGAGAGACCGCGAGAATTTAGCACTTTTAAAAGAAATTTCACAAAAATAATAATAATAATAATGCGGGATTTTCTTATGCCCATTAAATTGAGTTGCTGTGAACTTTGAGGAATATATGTTTTTTAAATGCTCTCTCAATGTTTGAAAATCTCTCATTTCAATACATAGGATGAGATCTTCTTGTCCATTTCTTCTAATGGGAACTCTGGCAAGAGGACTTATCATAAAATGTGGACTATCTATAGGACATGCACCAATAGATAGATGAAATCGGCTAAATACAACTTATTATGTTTCTAATCAAGGAATTGATTGAAGAGGCACTGGATGGTTAAATATAGTTACTTTATTTACAGAGTTATTACATGTTGTTGAAAACATCTCACGGTACTGCGCACGCTGCGAAGTCGAAAAACGAAACATGGAGTGCTGGAGTTGAATCAACAATAATCATAGAGTACATAACACATGGAGAATATAAATTTATACATAACAATTCTCTGGCTACTAATTGAAAAGTTAATAGTCTAATTTCACAGTTCGAAATTTATAGATTGAGTTTCACAACTGGTTTTCTAATTCTGGTTGACCTACGTAGAGGCGTAGTGAAGCTAGGATTAAAGCTGGACCTGCGACTTTTTGGAGAATCGGCCCCATTGAAAGATTGAGATGAACAGGCTGTCGAAGGTGATTGTAGATTTCCTCTCTGCGGCGATGAACCTTGAATTACTGGGCTAAATCTGGTTCTAGGTGAAGACTGTCTATTTGGAAATTGAAGTGGACTTTTTGCATCAGGTTCACATGGCTGGTTTTGGAGAGTAAATGAAGGATTGTTTGTAGTAGGCACAGGACGAGTGTTAGAAGCTGTGGGCTGGAAATAAACATTGCTCTTGCGATATAGATCTTCAGATGGTTTAGAGTCTACCTCGCAAAGTCGTAGTTGATCAAAATGTCTTTTAATGACATATCCGTCATCCAATTCAATCAAATAATGTAATTTTCCAAGTTTCTCTACTACAACACCATATTTCCATCAAACTTACTTTACTACCCGAGTCACATTCAAATCGAAAGTCAATTCCATTTAATTTAATAACAGCATACATTTTATCATCGAAATTATTATCATTAATCGACACATCATAAATTCTATTTACAAATAAATCATTTGAATTATCAGTTATCTGTTGGACATTATGATTCTTGAATTTTTGTTTAAATGTGCTGGAAATACACACTTTAGCAACATGACCTCTTTTGTTGCAAAGCCTACAGTGTAATTTTTTTATTATAAAACATTCATTTGTTTTATGATTCGATTTTGAACAGTGAAGACACAAACCTTCCATACCCAGTTCTTTAAGGTTTATATTTTGACGTTTATTCTGGAATTTTCCCTTATTCTGATTTTGAGGATTCTTATTTATTGGCTTTGAATTAGCATGCGAAGAGTGACTTACATTTTTTGAATTTTGGTTTGAAATTTTATTTACATAATTAGTTGAATTACTCTTATAAACTTCTTTGTTTTCGATTTTAGCAGCTTCAATTGCTAAAGCGATTTCAACAGTTTTATCAAAATCGATGTCGCCTTGCTGCAAAAGTTTCTCTCGAATATCGGTATCATGTAAACCGCGAATAAATTGAGATCGAAGCAATAAATTTAACATTGATTTAGTACAGGTATTGTCCTCACAATTTGACTTGAATTCAGCATTTTTAGTTAGGTCTTTTAAGTGCGTTATAAAAGTTGATATTGACTCACCTGGACGTTGAACCCTTGAAAAAAATTTATGCTGTTCTGTAAGCACATTCGGTTTAGGCGAGAGATGATTCTTCAACAATGTAAGCAGTTCTGTGAAAGATTTTGTCGAAGGCAGTTCTGGTGCAGTTAAACTTGATAAAAGTTGATATTGTTTTGAGCCTAAACAATTAATAAGGACAAGTACCTTTAAAAAGTCCACTTCAATTTCCAAATAGACAGTCTTCACCTAGAATCAGATTTAGCCCAGTAATTCAAGGTTCATCGCCGCAGAGAGGAAATCTACAATCACCTTCGACAGCCTGTTCATCTCAATCTTTCAATGGGGCCGATTCTCCAAAAAGTCGCAGGTCCAGCTTTAATCCTAGCTTCACTACGCCTTGTGAAACCGAAGTCTCTCTAATACAAATATGTCAACAATACGTAACATTTCTCCATGATTCATGAATCTGACTGAACCGCTTTTCCAAGTTATTTGAAGATGACGACTCACTCATTAGTAAACAACAAAAAATAACAACAAAAAGTTCTCCCCGAGATCTAGTTTTAACGAAATTTTATTCAGAATTTTGACTTTAAAAAATAATTTTCAAAGCATTCAATAATGATAAATCTATGTACTCACCCGCTAGAAGATTGGACATTTCCATCTCACATACATTTATAAAAAATAAAACCAAGTGTGACACATAAACTTACCAGCTGAAAAAGCGTATCTGGACTCCACAAAGCAACGTGGCTCACACAAGCACTACGCTTGCAATAGCACAATTAAGGACGATTACTGTATTTTTCAAGTTCGCTTCATTTAAAAGACGAATAACCCACACCCACATCTAATGTTTGCCGTCAGAACATACTGCTGCTCCAGAAAAAGGATAAACTTCACCGAGTCATAATCTTCCCAAGAAAATATCGATATGCCTTTTATCGATAGGAATGGGAATCGAAATCGTAAAAGTTTTCTATTTTTCTAGACGGCTTCACCAGGTTTGATCTGAATTAAATCAGGCACAGTGTCTCAAATAATTACTTTTTCCGCTCAATGAACGTATAATTTAATTCAAGAACAACTAATAGAACCTATAAAATAGCCTAAACGAAGACAAGTTTTATAGTTAGAATGTTTCCTAATAGATGGCGCCACAAAAAAACAATTTCACATTTCGTGATCCGACGGTTTCGATCCGATGTGCTTCTTTTTATGTTGCGAGTATAATTTAGAAAATCTTTAAAAACTATCAACATCATACACATGCAATAGGTTCTTAATTGTTCGATTTGAAAAGCATGAAACTATGCAGTGGAAACAAACGCCAGTGTTTTTTTTTTGTTCCTGCCAGAAATATAAATTTTATAATTCAAAAGTTTTTCCTTTCTTTTTTTTAAATTATATATTAATGCCTCTTAAATATTTATATCCCAAAGAAACGGAATGAAAATTTAAAAAATTTGGTTCCTCTAAATATAACCTCCTACCCTGCAGTTATATAAATTAAAAAAATATTTTTATTCACATTGGATTTTTTTCTTCTTTTTCTGTTCAGGCCAAATACATTGCAGATAATTCCTTTAGGAAGGTGTCCTGTCCGGGTTTTAATAGCTAACTCTTATATTTAAAATGTAAACAGAAACTAGCAGAATTTGATTTAAATTTCGAGTCACAAAGTTCATTAAAAGATGAAAAACTTTTTTTAAACAAGCATAATTTAAACTTTCATAGTATGCTTCACAGAATGTAATTTTAAGCTAGGCAGCTCCTATAGGAGAGGTTTATAGAACCAGAAACTCTCTGGGTTGACCTTGTATACTTGATGTAACGTACCTTCAACACGGGACCCCCTGCCGAAAATATTTTCTGGGTACAGGGGGTACTGGGTTCAGCATCGAGGAAGTAGCACCATCCCCTTTCCTTTGCCACTCATTAAAGTCATTTCAATATATGTATAAGGAAAATATTCAGTTTTCCTTAAAAGTGCTAATCATGCACTTTTTTACAGTGTCGGATCTTGAGAGAGCAAGCTGGGGTCATTACCTCGCAACTGAGCTAAATAAAACAACCAATTTTCATTTTGCTATAAGTTTTATCATCACTTTAAAAACTTAATTTTGCTTTCTTAGTTTTTATGGCTAAAACTTGTATCTTTATCATTGCAAATGATTATTTCAGTTGCCATTATTTATGAAATATGTTACTACAAAACATATTATTCAGTATTTCAGTGGCGTAGGAACTTTGAAAAACAGGGGGAGACCGGCGCGATGCTGGATCTTTGTGCTTTCTTGGGGGGGGGGGGGGGGGACACTTTTCGCCCCTTTACGTATAAGATCAATTACAAAGTCCTAAATGTTCAAATGAACACTTTTTGTGAATAAAAGGAATTTAAAAACATTACTAATATCTCTTGCCTTAGAAAGACAAGTTTAACTATACTTTGTGTTTTTAATAGGAACTTAGTTTTAGATGACATATTTGCTGAGAAATAGGAAATCTCAAACTTCTCTAACGCAAAAAATTCCAAATGGTACCTTTAAAAGATGACTTTTGACGATTTTTGGTGACATTGCCTGAATTTCCTAGAAGGAGTAGATCAAAGCATTTAAAAACAGGTTTGAGGAAAATAATGTGCTACAGAATGTTGTAGTAAAGAATTTTTTCCGGGGGAGCTGAGCTGGTCTAAAAAATTCTAGGGGGAGCCAGAGCTCCCCCAGCTCCATCGGTTTCTACGCCCCTGCAGTATTTAGCCAATACATGTGCATAAACTATTTATTAAGATTGGCAAAAGTGTTAAAACCAAGGCCTTTCGGGGATTTTTTTTTACCCCCAAAGCTCGCCTTTTGTTGTGAAAATGTCTAAATGTATACTTGAAATCATTTTTGCTTTTTCAAGAGAGGTATGAGGTTGGAGGCACCCCTTCTGGCTCTGTGCTTGTAGTACTCAGACAGAATGAACTAGGCAATGCTGGATCTTTGATTTTTCTGAGACAGGTCAAATCTTAAAACTGCTGCCCTAAACCATCTTCCCTAAAGTTTTTATATTGAGTTAAAGAAAAAGAAACACACACACATGAAACTAGGGTGAATTTGTTGTCCCAAGTTAGAACTCTACAACGCAGTACTGATGATTGTGATGAAAATTAACTTGAACAATATGAAAGATGCAGCAGCAATTTGCTGAGGACAAATGTTGTAACAAATCATACCTCAGGGATTTCAAGTTATTAGTCAGTAATTTAGCCAAATTTGAACAGTCTTAGCCTAAGTTGAAAGTTTTAATCAAAGATTAATTTCAACTAATTTTAATAAATATGGGTTCCTGTATAATTGTTTTCCAGTGGAAATTTCAGAGAATTTTCTATTCGCTGATACTTTAGCCTAATCAGGGGTATTTTTTGCTGTATTTAAGATTTTATCGCAATTTGGTGAGGTGGCGAAAGCTTAGCACGGGCCCAGCATCTGCAGACTTATATAAATAAAACTATTTCTTCTCCAAACATGCCTAAAACACAGAGTGTGTTTAATGTATTTGTAATAAAAAGCACAATTTGACATTTTAATTCAATGTATTTGATCTATATAGCAGCATAATCTGTAAAATAACTGTAATAAATAAATAAATGAAATGAATAAGTTGTGTTACATTTTCTTTTTCATGGTGCCTAAAAAAGTAAATTTCTCTTATACTCTACTCCTAAAATATCTTATTTATTAGCACATTAAAATGAGGGAAAAAATATAGCAAATATTCATAGAAATAATATTTATTGGCAGTAAATATCACAATCTAAAGAAAAGCTCTTAAAATATTTTGACTAGAATACACTGCTCGACATTGAAAATGCAACACCAAGAAGGAGTGGTCAGAAATTGATGAAATTTGGTAAGAAGACAGAGACAGCATGGAACAATAAGTGATATTTATTTCAAAATAAATAAGCAAAATTTAGAGCGAGGATGGCATCGGCTCAGTAAGAAGTAGGACCACCACGGACAGCGATGCACGAAGAAACACGTCTAGGCGTGGAGTCAATAAGCCTGCGGATGGTGTCCTGAGGGATGGCACTCCATTCCCTTTCAACCATTTGCCACAGTTCGTCCTCTGAACGAGGCAGTGGCAGGTTCTGCAAATGGCGTCCAATCACGTCCCACACATGTTCGATTGGTGACAAGTCAGGAGAGTATGGTGGCCAGGAAAGCATCTGTACACCTCGTAGAGCATGTTGGCTGATTCGAGCACTGTGAGGCCGGGCGTTATCCTGTTGAAAAATTGCATTTGGCAGACCCTAAAGGTAGGGGATTGCCACCGGCCGCAGTACATTATCTACATATCGTTGGGCCGTCACAGTGCCTTGAATACGAACTAGAGGTGATACGGAATTGTATGCAATAGCGCCCCAAACCATTATGCCACGTTGTCGCGCTGTGGGGCGTTCCACAGTTACTGCCGGATTCGATCTTTCTCCACGTCGACGGCACACACGTATGCGATGACTATCGCTGGACAAACAGAAGCGGGATTCATCTGAAAACACATTCTGCCATCCACGTCGCTCTGGTCCGGCACCATTCCAAACGTTGGAGTCTGTGCTGTGAGGTCAATGGCAGTCTTCTTAGCGGGCGCCGTGATTGCAGGCCACGTGCAACCAGTCGACGGGAAATGGTTGTGGTCGACACAGGAACATCCAGGGTACCTTGCACGTGCTGCAGAATCGACGTACAAGTGACTTGCGGGTCCGCCACAGCTTGTCGGTGAATCCGTCGATCCAAGTGGTCTGACGTCACTCTGGCTGCACCTGCACCCCTCAATGTGGCTACATTTCCTCTTTCCAACCATCTCCGACACAGCCGATGCACAGTGCTTGCATCCATGTGGGTATCAGCTGCAATTTGACGTATGGACCAACCTCCCCTTCTCAGTCCCATCACCATACCCATTGTAAAGTCGTCTATATGCTGGAAGTGTCTTTGTTGAGGACGGCGTGGCATTTCCTCCTATCACACGCATCCTTCGAGACAAAAACCAAATTTCTCCGATAATTAGTCTGGCAGAAAAACCAACATGAACATAGCCCACTTTTCAACCTCATTCTCTTATATCTTACTTCACAAGCGTCGGAGAGCTGCGCACTTCATATCATTTGCATAACTCAGTGACGTGCGTCTACGGTAAAATTTGCATGAATTTCTGACCACTCCTTCTTGGTGTTGCATTTTCAATGTCGAGCAGTGTAATTGAATGAATTCCATGATTAATTCAAATATGTGATTTAAGTAAATTACAGAACACTAATGAAGCATCATTGACTTGATTTCTTGTCCAAGAGAAACAATTTTGTTTTTCAGTTGATCAGCTTGGTGTTTTTCAATGCATCTTTTCACATGTGGTAAAAACACTGGATTTTCCCCTTGTGGTAACAGACCAAGAAATTCAACTGGTTTCAAAGTTTCAGCTAGATGGCATAATACACCTGTAAATGAAAGAAAGGATTTCTCAAGCTTTATTTACGACTGCTATGTAACAAAAAACATATTTTTAATAGAAAACAGTTTATACAGCATTCCAGTGCCAAATATTGCAATAGTAAATAAAGCAACTAAGCCTCATCAGGTTTTAGTTTTCTTCTTGTTTATATAGACAAGACAACAATTAACAATACAGTTTGTTGACGCCGCTTATCATGATCACATTTTCATGATCACATTTGGACGCAAAGGATTTGATAACAATAACCATGATTGATTATAATAAATGATAAACGTTTAATGGTGATTTCTGTTGATAATTTTAATTCATATGCTTTTAATATGAAATGAATGTAGCTACCATGACTTCTGAATCTTTTATTTTAATCAGGCCCGTCATTTAGGGGGGCCCGATTTTGAGAAATCAACGTATTTACATATAAGTGGCTGTGGTTTTTGTTGTTTTCTGGTGAAATTGTATAGTGTTTTTACCCTTTCTTGTAATTTAGAAAAATGAACATGCAATTTTCAATGCAAATTTGTGCCTAACCATTTTGAATTTCTTCCTTTGAAAAGCAGACCAAAAGGTAATAATTTATTATTAGACTTGACTCAATAGTCAGAGTTGCCTTAAGAATGTCATATTAGTCCAGAGCACAAAAATACTCTACACTCCTTAATAGAAAATTTCTAAAACGTAACTTTCTTTGGTATATATGATCTCTCCATATCAAAGCCCCTACTCTCCAGGTAAGTATTACGCCTAAAGGTGATATTGTTAGTATTATAACAGTTATTTTTTACAGTACTAAAAATCAGCGATGTACAGAGCATTCCATACAATTCTGGGTGGTGGACAACATTCATAAAGCTTTCAACACTGCCTGTAATAATTAATACTCATTATAAATGCTACCAGATGCATAAATAAGAAATGCATATCAGCAGTGTAGTATTATAAGTTATTTTTTTACAGTAGTAAAACTCAAGAATGTGCAGTACATTCCATACAAATCTGGGCCCGGTGGACAATATACATTCACAAAGCTTTCAACACTGCCTGTAATAATTAATGCTCATTACAAATCAGTAATCATTATTTATGCTATCAGATGCATAAATAAGAAATGGATATCTGCAAGTATAATGCACAGTTATAGGTGGGAGTTTATTAATACGTTACTTAGAGCATACATGCTGTCTGCCAATACAATCTTATGCCGGATGCACTGTATTTATGGGAGAGAAAGATGATTGCTCAAGTCGTGAACAACTTTTACAGAAAACAATGAATATGGGAAGATTCACTAACCGTGGAATGTTTGTGAATATTCCTCTAACTGAGGATCCTCATCTTGAAGTCGTTTCATATGTTCATGTAGTAAGGAAAACAGAGTGCACCACTAAAATAAAAAGTTTAAAGTGAAATAGATATAAATCTTTGAAGTAGAAATAACATCTATCATAAATCCAATAAGATATCTAAAGCAATATTTGAATGTCATTCATTCGATCACGCTGAAAACAAATTATTGCTAAGACAAAATGCTTTTTGGCTTTTGGATCCCCATTCTGCTGTTTGTTAAAAATCTGCAAAGCAAATGCAACAAAAACTGCGTCTCTAAATGCACTATATGAAAATAAATGTGCGAAAATATTGAGAAAATAAATGTCCAAACTGATCCCGAACATTAAACATGCTAAAACTGAAATTGGATTTAAAAGTTTTAAATTAAGGAAATTCAAACTGATAATTTTTTCTCTGCTTTCTGAAGATTTGGTATAAATGCACATAGCAAGTTTTGAAAGCACAACAACACCAATATAAATAATTTTGCAAACAATATCAAGTCATCAAGTTTGCTGAAGAAAATGTTATATCTGGATCTTAAAAGCTAGAAACTTAAAAAAAACTATTTCACAAGCTTACCTTAATTGTTTATCTGTTTTTCCTTCAAGTTTTACTGACATAACTCTTAACTTTTATTCTTTATATTTTTCATTATCTTTTTTAATGTTCAAAAAAAAAAAAAAAAAAAAAATTCCAAGTATGACACCAAAATTGTTTCCTAAGCAAGACAAAATACTTTTTAAGTTTTTAATTGACTAAAACAGAAATTTGTGCAATAGTATTAAATTAAGGTATTGTTAAATAACAATCCCTTAGGTTAGGCTGCCAGGCAAACCTAACCTGGTAGCATTCTAATGATGTGATTAGGATTTTTATAGATTTCACTTAAATTTTAGAATTTTTAGTTTAAAAAATAAAACAGAGAAAGAAAGAAAGAAAAATAAATGTATGATGCAGGTTGCTTATTACTTAACAATTTGATATGGAAATTTTGACGATAGTCCAAAAACTTCCAAACTTATTGAAAAACAATTTAAGAAAAGAGGAGATAAAATTTAAAAGTTCAACAGGCCACTTCTTTTTCTGATACACTTAGGTTCTAGTTTGATGATTTTATGTTTAAATTTGTGTTTACATCCTGCAGAGCCTTTATGAGATTTCCAACATTATTGCCAGCTACTATCAGTAGGTAAACCTCTTACTTTTTCTATCTAAATTTGTCTCTATAGTTGGGACAAACCTAACCTGGAAGTAGCCTAATGCTGTAAATAAAATCTGTGTAGCCTTCCCAATGCTCAGGCTAGGTTTGTTCCAACTAAGAGTATCACCCAGAATTTTTTCCCACGCAGGAAAAAACATTCTTTAAAGTTTTCGGATTGAGATAGATATTTATTTATTAAGTGTTCAATTAAAACCCTCAAACCTTTTACGATTTTTGATCACATTTTATTTAAACATGTATTCCCTTATTTCAAGCTTTTTTAAATCCTGTAACAACCTTAAGCACATTGCATACCAATTATAATAAAAGCAGCCTGCATATGAAATTTAAAAAGCTTTAAAGATAGAAGTTTTAAGTAACAGAAAAAATGAAAATAATAAGAACATGTTCACCTTTTTCTGGTCACTGCCAATGTTGTCCTTTGCATAAGGAAGCAAGGCTTTTGGTGACATTCCTATTAATATTTTAATGGCTTGAGCTTCGTTTGAACACATAACTTCCAAACTCACCCAGTCAGTCTTTTTTTCTTTCGCTGAGTATAAAAACTCCAGAACCAGTCCTTTAACTTCTTCGTTTGATCCCAAGAATGATAATAGAGACTAAAAGTGCAAATTTTAATTAATTCTGTTTGTTATAATTAATAATCTTTAATTAGTTTTAAAAAAATAATAAGTACGCTTTTAGATGCTCTTATAATACATCAACATGCAATATAAGTAATATAGTTTACATAATATAGTTTAGCCTTTAGTATTAATAATAGTAAAAAATATTACTTTTATATTTGCGAAGAACATGAATTTTATCTTTTATTCAGAGTTGCATACAAACAACTGAAATACTTATAATACTCACAAATCAACAAGTAATATAGTTTAGTCTTTAGTATTAATAATAGTCCGTGTTAAGAAAGTGAGAAGTAAAGAATGTGAATTTTATCTTTTATTCAGAGTTGCATACGAACCCGCAAGTGAAACTAATAAAAGTGTATTAAAAAGAAAACTTTTAAATGAAGAGAAAGAAATCTAATTTTTTTTCCTTTCATTCAAAGTTACAATACATAATTTCTAGTAAGATTTAACAAAGCAAAATCCTTTCAATCAAATTTAAAAGCCAAACAGAAACAAATCTTACGTGTTTTTACTGCAAATTAATTAAAGTGGGAGATCTTTTGGTAGGAAAACAAATCATTTGAAAAAATCAATTATAATAAACTGAATGTATAAACATTACTTGTAATCTTAGTAAGTCTTCATTACAATTCCAACAACAACAAGAATCTGCAACATTATCATTGGAACTAGATGTGAGTATGCAAGTTCTTGAAATCCCCTTGCCTTGAAGAAAATCACAAATTATTATACTCAAAATGCAATAACAATAATAATAAGAAGAAGCAATTTTGACACAAGTTTCTGTTCTTTTTAGACGGAGAAAAATATAAGATACCATAAAATGGAGGCATTTCGTTCAACCACAATGGTCTTGATCCAAACAATGATGCAAAAGAAATCATCTAGAATAAAAATGCTTTTTTAATGATTAAATAGAAAAAAGGCAAAAATGTAGGACAATAGTAGCAACTTGTGAAATCATTAGTAACAAAGCTTGGTTTATTAATAAAATATTCAAAAAATAAGAACATGTTACATGTTGTTAAAAAAGAGTTTTTTTTACAAGCAAATGACTTTTTGCAAGAATAAAACTAAAAGTGCAAGACAAACACATAAAATTATAAGTTTAGACATTCAGTGGGATTATTTCAAACTTAATGACTAATTTTTATTAACTCCTGTTTTAACTTTTAACCAGGATTAACACTTATTTCAAAATAATAAGAAAGTATTATTTTCTACTCCATTTTTAACATTATCTGTTGAATAACAATTTAATAAAAAGCCTTTGTGCTTAAAAAATAAAATTAAGTTAATAAGCGCAAAATTTGCAGAAAACTGCAGACTCGCCTTTCAAGGTTTTAAGAGCCCCTTTTTCAAAACAAAAGAAATGAATTACATATGAAAAGATCCAACATACGACATGCTTTTGTACGTCTCGTAACTTTGTCACTTGTCAGATGGCTTTTCATCTATAAGTTCTGCCTTTGCTTTAAAAATGGTTCATTCAAAGCATGGAACAAGTGTCTGAAGTCCCCTGCAAATTTTACTCCTGTCAACATCGTTTTGTTTTCTTATACATCTCTTAAATGATATGTCTCTGTTTAAGCATGCTAATCATTGCAAGAAAATGCGCTTTTGCTCAAAAAAAAAAAAAAAAAAAACAAATTTATTGTTCTGTGTTTCTTTTTTTTTTAAGTAAAAAAAAGTCTTGAGAAGTATTCGCAAAAAAGTAGTTTCGAGTTATAAAACGTTCTTTAACCTTGAACATCAAAAATAAATTAATCAGTGCAACAATTATCAATTCTATCATTCAATAAGCAAAAATCCGGTGTTCTTGTTAATATAACCAGCCAGTCAGTAGTTATTCAAAACAATCTTTAAAATATAAAAGCTTTTTCACCAGGACTATGACCATCTGCTCTCTTAATTTTACAACTTAAATCTTGAATTAACATAATGAGCAAAATAATTCTTAAAAGCATAAATAGTATATTCACACTTAGTTTAATAACTAAATTACAGTTAACATAGTATCATCTTATCTCTTAATGTTACTGCTTATAACTTACAAGTAGTTTTAATGTAAATCAAATAAATAAGTATTTCAAGAACTTCAATACGGTTAAACTGAACCAAAAACAAAAGAAAGGGAGAAACAGGCCCGTCAATTGAGAAGTCAATTGCTTTCCCCCATCAACAACTCCTGACAAAATATGACTTAATTTATAGTCAATAATATTAAACCACATGCATTGGCAGCATAACTTTAAAGTGAAATTATAGACTAATGATTTTTTTTTTTTTAAGTAATCTTATATGATAGCAAAAAATACTTACACTACTTGACAAGGAACTCGAGGAGTTAGATGTAGAGCAATTTTTGGATTCCAATAATCTCTTTAAATATATCTTCACAAGAAGTGTCTAATAAATAAAGTAAGAGGGAAAGAATTATTTCACAAAGACATGAAAAGAATTAGAGCAGAAAACTACTCTACAAGCAAAACTTCTTGCAACAATCTTGATGGATCTTGATATCGTATTGACAGCGTCAAGATTGCGTATTTAATCTTGCATAAAGATTGTTATAACAATCTTTATGCAATCTTATATACATCCTGACATATCAATATTGATTTCGTCTTACAATTTCAAGATTGCATAAAGATTGTTAAAACAATCTTGTTTAACAATCTTTATGCAATCTTGCATACATCTTGACATATCAATATTGATTTTGTCTTGCAATATCAATTTTGCATAAATCTTGTCAGCGTCAAGATGTTCTTTATATCTCATTGTCGCCGTCAAGATCATTAGCGCACACAATAAGAGAGAGGCGCATGCGCCGAGTTTTACACCTGGCAGCATTCCGATTTTTCTCCTTCTTCAACGCGAAGTGAGCGCTGCACGTGGAAACGTGGATGGATACGATTTAGGCTTCGATAAAATTCGGTTGCTTCATTGTTATGTGCAATATTATTGTTTTGGAGTTATTTATTTGTGATCCCATTACTGCATTTATTCGATGACGTGATGCTAATTCATATCGCGACCAATTAGCGATCAATTGCAGAAATGGGTGACAATAAAGATTTTCGTTCCTAAACGTGGCTGACAACAATGAATTACATGCAAAGATTTTATCATAATGACTCTTCAAGCTCACGAGCAAGCTAAATTTTATTCATTAACCATTTATGTTTGTCTTTAAAATAAATTGATTTTTTGTCTAAACAGTATTTTAAAGCTGACATCTATCTAGAATGTAACTTGAATTTTTGTTGATTATTTCGGTACAATTAATGCTCCTCAATTAATCCTAACTAGGCATTTTATGTCTTTGTAGCACTAAAAGAATCATAAATTTAAAAATAAATCAAATATTGCACCATATTTTTCTCAAGCCCACTTCTATTAAGCATAAATAATAATAAGAAGAAGAAAAAAAAGAATTAATATTGATCTCAAAAAAATTCAATTAAAATAAATAAAAAAAAATTTCGATTAAAATAAATTAAGTTATAACTAAGTGTTTAACACTTTTTTGAAGTTTACACGCTAAAATGAAACATCAGATTTAAGATGCAAAGTTTAATCTGAAGTTAGTGTAGACATTTTCATTAATTACAACTAAATTGCAATTAGAATAAACAAAAATATCTTCATGTGAATTTCCGCTTATGTGTCAGCCTTAAAAAAATTCTTCAGCTAGAAAAATAATCAATATTGAGGAATAACAGAAATAGTTTAAGAATGAAATTTAATTCGTGAATTTGAAGTGAAAATAACAAATAAATAAAACTCTTTGCATACAGAATGTCATGACAAGAAAATGCCAAGATCTTGATATTTTCTTGTTATAACAATCTTTATGCAAGATTACAAAAGCAATCTCATCTTGCATAGCGATTGTCATGACAAGAAAATATCAAGATCTTGATATTTTCTTGTTATAACAATCTTTATGCAAAATTGCCTATCAAGAAAATAACAACCTATCTTGTTATTTTCTTGATATTAGGTTGCATGCTCCTTGTCAGACAATCTTGTGGCAAGACTCTGACAAGCGAAAATCAGTAACATAACAATCTTGAGCAAGATTACTTTCTTGACACGTCAATCTTGATGCAATCTTGAGGCAAGAAGTTTTGCTTGCTGGGTAATAAAAAACAAATACCTTAAAAATGTATATAATATCAATCTTTGAAAAAAAATTCCTTCACACCTTTAACAAAATGAAAAGGGATGCACAAAAAAAAAATTTAAATGATGATTTTGCAGTTTTCTATCATTTTGGTACAAAATAATAAAATAATAGTATAAGTCAAAAATAGTGATTTAAAATGCAACTACAATTTTATTAGGGTCTATGATCAAAAATTGCATAAAACTACAGTGCAGTACATTAGTTCTTCAGAGTGTGCAAGAAAACATTTCAAACAATTACATCGATGCTTTGTCACGAAGTAATGCACAAAAATGTTTTACAATTATTCATCTCCAAGTACCAACCATTTTAACATCATTCAGTATATTAATCGCTAAATATCGTCAATAGCCCCTCAAATTGAATCCAGATTCAAAAAATCTTTTTTTTTTTACCAAACTTGTCGCCAAATTGGCGATATATCGTCAAATGGTCTCTAAATCATAACATTACTTAAATCTGCATTGAAATTAACAATTTTACTTGAAACAAATTTAAATTTTCTCTATCATGGGATTCACAAAATTATAAAATCAAACATTAACTTGATTTTTGAGGGAAAAAAAGAAAAAGAAATGTAAAAAATTCTTGGTCTGTTGATTAGAAAGAGACCACTGCTAAACTTTTTTAATGAAACAGCCAACTATCCCTCATTGTATCCAGAAATATGGAAAGAACCAAATTAAAAAAGCTAAATCCAAGAGGTTTACATTGCAAATTAAATTTAAAAAATATACTAATAGCGAATTTAAGGAATGTTTTAATATTTTGCCTCCATATGTAAGAAAAAATTATACAAAAAAATACATACCAATACAGAAGACCCAACATCAGGCATAATTTTTTTATCTGCAAATAAATAAATAAGTGAACCAAAAGTAAAATAATAAAATAAATACATAGATAAAAAAGTTATATTTAACACATCATAGTTTAGTTATCACTGCATATTACCACTTAAAACTGCTTCCAAGAATTCTTTCAGGAGGGAAACCTTATGAAGCTCAACATTTGGAGAATCATTCTGAAAAACAAAATAGAAAGTTAGAAGTAGGATAAAAGAAGGGGAAAAAATTCACTTTATAAAAAAAGAGCGAAAATCAGGTTACTTGCAAAATGTCCAGAACCTCTGGTACTTTTAAAGTTTTGTCGTCAACATCATTCAATAGCAGTTCCACAAAAGCATCAGGCCGGACACGTTTAACAAACTTGAGAGGAAAAGACATAATTCGATAAGCTTATAATCAATATAAGTAAAATAATGAGCACAAGTTCAAAAACAGCGTATAAAGTTTTAGAAACAAATATGTCTAGGCAATAGAATTCGAGTTGCATCACAACGGTTACCTGCTAGGCAGACAAAATGCTTTTATATTCTCATAAACTCTTTAACTGGCAAATGGCGAAAAGTAGAAATAAGAATTTTTTGAGACAGAGATGTATAACATATTTACTTTTTTTTTTTTTTCAATTGCCCTTATCATTAGCACCTTTTTTCCCACTGATTTATGTGCCCTAAGCAACTTAGCGTAGATATTACAAAAATAAAGTAATAATTACGGATGCACCAATATAAGCAAATTGGCCGATTACCGATTAATGATAAGGATAATTGTTTTTAATACTACTTTTACCACCAGTTTTTTTTCTCTTATATAATTCCGAATTTAGAAATAGTAAGTAATCTATTTCCAAGCGAAGATTTTTTTTGCCATTTTCATAATTTTCACAAAATAATTTCAATATTTTATCAAATTTCTTCGAACCAATTTTCATATTACTGTCAATAATATTATATTAACACATTGTTAACTATGTTAACCTTTAGGAGCTGGGCGGTACACATGCTGTACCGTAAGTCTTTTTTTTTTAGAGGACAGGGTTGAGATTTTCACTCGAACCTTTTGTAGCCGTGGATTTTTTCAAGGTTTCACATGTCTGGTACGACAGTTTATACCTACTCTTTACAATGGAAAAGAAATCTGTGGTTCAACTGTCGTACTACCTGGGTCGAAAGAAAAAATCTAAAAAACAGCCCAGATCCAAAAGGTTAATTGGACATAAAAATTCAAAAAAGGGGAGGGTGAGTCTGTGGTGAGTACTCCAATTTAGGAGTACTTTTAATTTAAATTTTTCAATAATTAGTAGCAATTTAATCCAAGACTTTTATATTCTTTCTAAAAATTAGAGGTTATCTAAAAACACTGTACTAAGGAGAAAACTGTTGCCACATGAAAAATGTGTATCAACATTGTCTATGTATATTTATTCAAAGTAAGGGAATTAATTTATTAAAAACTTTACATCAATTGTGAGGATTATTTTTACTGCTAATAAAATCATTCATCATTGTTTCTTAGTGAAGGTATACTTTGAAGAATGATATTTAGATAACATTTTTTGGCCTACTAATCGGCCTGATTTTGCAGATTATTAATGATAAGCTAAGTGTATCCTTAGTAATAATACTAAATGAGAGTCTCTTTCAGAGTTGTAAATCACCCTTCGGAAAGAATCATTCAGAATGGTAGATAACCCCTCAGAAAGAATCAATGAAAACTCTTTTAATTACAGAGAACAAAAGATATAAAAATTTAGTGCTTTAACATGCTTGAGACCCTTTTCCCAACTACCTAATTCTGTCTTAGTAACTTAATAATATGTGCAAGGATTTTAATGGCTGCTGCATGCATCTGATGGCTTCCTATCTCAGAGACGAGGTTACCAGCCATCTGACTGACTTTTTATTCAATGCTGAAAGGTACAATAACACGTCAAATTCAAAGTTTTAAAAATAAATGCACAAGGATGCAATAACTTGAACTATGTAAATCAAGAGCAAGATAACACTCAAGCAAAAGAAAAATGAATATAACATAAAAGAAAAAACAGCAATTGTTCTATGACTATGAATATAATTCTTTTGAGAAAAAAAAAACAAAGTATCCAAGTGTACACACTACTTTGAAGACTTACTTTTCCAAATACAGATAAATTTTTTCCATTCCACAGCTTAGTATGTACATTGGTTAATACAGTCACCAAATCAGCCTGTTAAAAAAAATCATATTAACAATGCACACAACATTGAGTTCGAGTATTCTACAGAAAAATAAAATCATTTATCATTTAATGCAATTAAATAAGTTTTATTTGATACACACAACTATAAATTTCATTATCTACAAAGTAATACATTAACCTTTTTTTTTTCAGCAAACTAAGTAATTTAAAGGTGGCTTTGCTTTTATGATTTGTATTACTTTCCTATCATATTTTTCTCATGCATTTTTCTTGTGTTTATTACAAAGGAAATCAGAAAATATTTTACATATATTTAGATATCAAATGTATACACCAATGCTTAATATTTCGACACATAGCCTACATAAATGTAATACTACTTTGTTGCATATTTAATTTTCCATTAATTCAAATTTTTACACACACAGAGTACACTGAATACAGTGGGGGACAAATGTTTTCTGATTTTAATTTAAGATTTACTTCAGTGCTGGTCCAAGGGATGGATCAATGGGTCCATTACCCTTTAAAGATATCAAAGATGGACTAAAATTGCATTTTGGGGGATTCAATTTTATGGAAAAGCAGGAAAAGAGTCTCAGACCCCAATAGTTGAGGCCAAATTGAGCACTTGCACACCCATATTTCAATTATGGACCTCTCCAAAACTAGAAGCTGGATCCACCCTTGATTTAAATGATACTAAAAATTTTATTTTCATTTATTGTTGCACAAGGGAGAAAGTTCTTGTTCGACTTGAATTTAATGAAAGCTGTTTACTATGTTCACTATTTTATGAATCAATGGATTAAAATGAAAATTCCAAACTTTTGTTTCACAATATTATTTTAGTTTTAATTTGAAAACAAAACATATCTATCTACCTTTGACAATGATAAAAGCATATTTTCAGCAGCATCGGTGCTCCCTTTCAAAATCAACATGTACACCAAAGCTGTTGTATCTGCTGCACTGCTGATTGGACTTAAAGGACTAAAAAGATAATCAAACTCCCTCACATTCACAATTTTAGTATCATCACTTTTATGACAAAATTAAGAGAATCATATTAAACACTAAAAATGATAATGTACCAATTACAAAAGATTATCTTTGCACAAACTGCAGAATTGAAGAAAAACAATCAGAGTAAAGAGTAAATTAGCATTGAAAATTTGACAGTTACATGAATCTCTTTTCTTTTTCACAGCAAGAACATAAAATGAGCCATGTGAATTAAAATGAAAAATTTCGAAATGTAACATTTCAGGTATTCATAAGTATTTATCAGGAAAACTTAATCAATGAACATGTACAGAAGAGTACAAGAAAAAATTTGCAACAGCAAACAATTTTACTTCAAATAATAGCCAAAATAAGACACAAAAAAATAATCACAGAAAATTGACTAGTAAGCTTAAAATTCATCGGAAATTCAGTCTATATATTTTTTACTTTTTTAAAAATCTATCAAGAGCTGCAAATTTTTTTAATTGATCATCTTTGTGACTTTGACATAGAAAATTACATTATATAATATCTACTCTACTACTATAACAGAGATAAACTTTCACCCATAACATTGTTTCACAATTAACCATCCACGAATATGTAAAAAAAATTACAATTATTTGAACTTTTATTACATATAAGTTTGAAAAATTATCTCAATTTATTCTGCAGCTTCTTGGACAAATTGGATTTTCACCAAGTGCACCATTTTTCCAAGCCGTTAACAAAATTAACTCATCTTTTGTAACCCTAGAAGAAAACTGATAAGTGAAAATTTATACTTTCTGCTTTAATTCTTTTGCAAGGTCAAACAAAACTCACACAAAATGGGAATTCAAACAGATTTTTTTTTTCAATATCAGCATTAGGGGTACACCAAAAATTATAGTAAATAACTGCTTATCAGACGATCAAATCAAATTCACAAATTAACGTTTACAGTTTCTTAATGTTCAAAGTTACTCACGAAATGCAAAATGAGATATACATCAGTAATAATTATGAATTATACGTATTGAAAAGTTTTTTTTTTTTTGTACATCCAGGCAGCATAAAATCAACACTGAACAAAGATATTAGCAAAATAATTGACTGGATCCAATAATTGAACTTATTTTCAGTTGATATTTTTTATTGTTGTTGTTAAAGATTATTTGGTTTCTGAAAATTAGGCAGTATAAAAAATCTACATTGAAGAACATAGTATTAAAACAAAGAAAAAGATAGCACTATACATACTGTCGTTTACTTGTTAATCTCCTTTTTAAGATCAAAATTGCTTTGTCTGTAAGAGAAAAGAGCATCTAACTATACATGTGATGTAAAAGATTTAAAAGGAAAGAAAAACCAATAAACAAAAAAAGGGTTGCCTATTTTATATCCCGAAAAATTTGAACACAAAATTATTTTCCACAGCATCTCTGGCGATTCCTCTGAGTAAGATAACAGGATTCCATCTGAAAGAGCCTGGAAAAAATTTGAAACCGTAAACAAAGTTTCCAAGATGCTTAAGATAAGAAATATGCTGAGTGACAAACTAATTAATATTCAAGTTAAGTAAATTTGAATAAAAAATTACCCATACATTGTGCAAATAACTAAAATGTTTTTATACATAAATATGTTTATTTGTTAAAATTTGCCTTAATGTGACACATTTTGAAGGATACATTTCTGCAAGTAACAGAAATACAAGATGCCGAGTGCTGCGGTAAGAAATTTAGCTGCATAAAACAGTATTTTGTTAATGAATAAGAGACTGTCATTGCTCAGAGCCTTAACTCAGAATAAGAGCACTTTTCTACTTAACAACACGATGACGACAAAAATTGGATGGTAATATTACAACGATAAGAACGGTATTGTGTCGTCCATTTCACTGTTTTTCCACTCAAGTGATACCATTTCTCCAAACGGATCACTTTCCACTATATTTCATTCCTCAATTCAACAGACTACGGCTGTAAAGTTTACTTAGACGTTTATTTAAGACCCGTAATGTAACTACTGAGAGCAGTCTTACCACCTTACAAAGGATGGCTACCATTGCAATTACTAGTGCAATGAGAACTACTCCCTCTCAAAGCCTAGAACTTCTTATAGGTTTACTTCCACTTCACAAACAAGTGGAACTGGAAGCGATTACCTGTTCATATCGCCTGAACCTCCTGGGTCTCTGGAAGACCCCTCGCCACTCGTCTCTTTATGATAAACTTTGTATAGAGGCCGTTAAGCATCTCTACTTTTTGATGCCAAGCGACTGGTTGTTAAAACATATTAGTTTCAATGCAAACTATAACATTGTGTTTCCTTCCAGAGAACAATGGAAGGATGCTCCAAAGCTTGTCGGTAATGCCAATAAAATTTGGTTCACTGACGACTCTAAGACCTCTTTCAGTACTGGCTCTGGTACTTTTTGCAGCAGCAGCAAAACAAAGCTTTACTTTTCGCTTGGGAAGCTTGCTACGGTTTACCAGGCTGAAGTTCTAGCTATCCTGGCATGTGTAACCAATTGCCTTGAACGCGACTTAACTGGTAAGGTTATAAAAATTTTCTCTGATAGTCAAGCCGCCTTAAAAGCCCTCAATAGCTACTGCTTTACTACCAAGTCAGTTTGGGAATGCCACAATGCACTGGTAAGGCTCGCCAGCAAGAACAAGGTTACCCTCTACTGGGTCCCTGGCCACCGTAACATTGATGGAAACGAAGTTGCTGATCAGCTTGCCAAATTAGGCTCCAACATGCCATTCGTAGGTCCTGAACCTGCTATTGGTTTGCCCTATAACAAAGTCAGGAATACTATAAGAAATCTGCTTATGAATGACTCATATGCCAGGTGGCTTCAGTCTGACTCACAGAGACAAGCTAAAGCTCTCAACCAACGTCAACCCTGGCTGAGGTCCAGGGAGCTACTTAGTTTGAGCAGAAAAGAGATTAAGATGTCCATTGGACTTCTCATCGGACACTGCACTCTTAATATACACCTAAACCTGTTGGGTATCACTGATGACCCAGCTTGCAGAGGCTGCCTTGAGGGATGAAAGTTCTGGTCATGTTCTTTGCGAATGTGATTTTTATTCTGCCTACAGATTTGAACATTTGGGGTACCATTGTTTAGATCCCCATGAACTGTCTAGCATTCCTGTTAGACATCTGCTTAAGTTCATTTCAGCTATTGGGCTCTTTTAGGGTTCTAACGGGGATAGTACAATAGACCTGTGGTCGCAGTGCTTGCGCTGCCTTAGGGGCGCCCCCTTTTCACTTCATTCATTCATTCAAAGTTTACTTACAGCAACCGAAAAAGAAAACAAATAAAGAGACGATATTAGGTGCAAGATATTCACAGTTTTATTACATCCCACCTTGTTTAATAAGAACGAAAAGCATACTATCAGAATGAAAATCTGAGCTATTCAGCAGCATTAAAAATCGTCTGAGCAACAATAATGAAACAAAATACTAAATAAAATGAATAAAATTATTTTATTGCTAAGTGTTTTATTTATCATCTGCAAATTTAAGTTTATATTTTATTAATGCCGAATTTATCATTGTCGAATTTAAATGCCATTGCTATATGTTGCTACTTCGAAGAAAGTAAACACATGAATGAATGTCGTCCCGATTTTAAAGGCGAGAAGCATGCCCTCCGACACGAATGGTCCAACAAATGAGATTGTTCCGTTAGAGGCGGCTCAATCGTCCTTGAATTGGGAGATGGAAAAGCGCATAGCATATATTAATGCAATTTGCATGCGACAATGTCGGATGACGTAAATCGTGTGCCAGTTATTGCTGTCGTGTCGGTAAGTGGAAAAGCGCTCAAACAGTAAGATATTCTACTGTTGTTCTGAGGCAGAAATATATTACTTGTACATTATACAGAACTGTTTATTATCTGTCAAATTTTTAAAAACATTTCAAAGCAATGTACTTGCGGAATATATACCAAATGAATTACATCTCAAAAAATACAGTAAATTAAAAATAAAATTTTTAATCTAAAAATGAATTAAATATGTTAATTACAATATGTCATAGTTAATATAGATCTGCCCAAGAGCCTTGAAATAGAGCAGCAACATGTTTTTAAGCAGAAGAAATTATTTAATACCTGGGGCAAACAGAGACTTGCACCGGACTCTTCATCAAATAGAACAGAATTCATATAATGTATCATCGGCTTTAATATTTTAATGTGTTTGTTCTAGACAAAAAACAGTATTATATCAATAAGTTATGATTAAACATTAATTAAGTATGCAAACATTTCCAAAAAAACGGCAAACAATAAAGCTTCCATACCTCATGATAGAAATCAAACATTCTCTGCACCACACTTTCAGGACTCAAGCCGGAAAGATGATAATATGGAACGGCAGTAGTCTTATCATAAGAGTCTGAGCTGAGGATGAAGACAAATATGCAATAAGTTACCGCTCATAAGCCAGGGCTAAGGCAGAACTGAAGCAATTACACCCACAGCTCGATCATGACATCCTGAGACTGCAGTTTCGTCCTTATTCTGGACTCCTCAGCCAGGAATAGCCAATAATAGAGTTGGAGGCAGAGATCCTCTAATTGTAGCTAAGATTGCCAACAAACTGGTAGATAAACTGAATTTACCTTACCAGCGAGCGTCCGCAAACTATGGTGCGGCTCAACTCGAAATTTGAAGGCAAGAGCTGGGGAATATGCAATGAGTTACCGCCCATAAGCCAGGGCTGAGGCAGAACCAGGCCTGTCATTTAGGGGGGACAGGCCTGGGCCTGTCATTTGCCCCTCCCCCTGACTTTGTGAAATCAATGTATTAGCATATAAGTGGGCGTGGTTTTTACCACTTTTTGGTAATTTTACATTGTGTATGCACCCTTTGCCCCGTCCTGGAAAAATTCGAAATTACGTCCCTGGGCAGAACTGAAGCAATTACACCCACATCTCGGTCATGACATCCTGAGACTGCAGTTTCGTCCTTATTCTGGACTCCTCAGTCAGGAATAGCCAATTACCGAGCTGGAGGCAGAAATCCTTATTGGATAAAAAAGTTATATTAATTGGAAGACAAATAGTTATAATCAAAACTAATCACAAAACTAATCATAGTTTTCTCTTTAACATGAAGTTGTAGTGAACCCCAAATATCCCCAACTACAGGCACATTTTTCTTTGGTAGGTATGTTTCAGTTTATGCCAGAGGAGAAAAGGTATAGCCCCGAAGCTGCATGCAGCCTCTGTGCGTTTCTTGTACAGCCTTCTTAAAAGTTAGCTCTTTTATTAATTAATATTTAAATATGTATTTTGACAATTTAAAAATCAGTTTTTAAAGTTGTTAAAAGAATAATCTAGATGTTCAAATTAAGATATATGTCCATGTTGGACAATGGTCTGCTTTAAGCCCAGATATCAAATATAGTAATATTCAATTTCTTTCAAATAAGAGACAAAAACAAAAACTCTAACCCATTTTGTATTGAATTCTCAAATTCTTTGGTTTATTATTTCTTTTTGTTGGTTTTTGTAACTTATTTTTTTCTGACAAATTTCTTCCCAGGGTAAAGATATGTAAAATCATTTTAAAATATTTCTACAAAATAGTCATTTGACGTCATACTTAAATATGCATTTGTTTTACAAGTTTTTATCCCTGTATGAATATTTTTACTGTAACTTTTAACATTAAATAATGAGTAAATGACTTCATATATTTTTCCCTCAATTATTTTTACCTATACAGTACAATATAGTGGTAAAACTACAAAAAATACGACAATTACATAAAACGTCACATGTACAGATTCTTCGAGTTATGCCGCCTCCTTTATTGCTACTTAATTTAAATGTGGATTCCAGTCATAAAAAGATTCTTCACCTCTACTCTATGCTAATAAATTGTAAGCAATAACTTCTCTATTAAAGCAGAAACTCTCCTACAACACTGGAGAATAGTGATCTGTAAAGGTCGAGACTAGGGGTCGTCAGTGGCGACTAAAAATTATCTTTTGGCGACTAAAAGATGTTATGTGGGTCACCAAACTAGGGACCAATATCGTGCAAATTGTGAAAAGAAAATGGCCATTAGCATGGTCACTAGCGGCCAATGTTAACTTGGAGAGAAAAACAACCTATCTGCTGTACTAAACTTCTAAATACATAATTTCAATCTAAAAAATGCAATGAAACTGTGTTGGAAAAATAGTCAAAGATGAGCAAATTTATGATTCATCAGCAAATTAAATGAAATATTTTTTAAACTTCAAGTATGCAGGTGCGTTTTGTTTTTGTTTTATTTGCATAATGTCTTATAATTTGGATTTTAAAATAAATAATTTTCTTTTTTAGAAAAGGTTTGTAGGGTTTTTTAAAAAAACATTTTTATATTATATCTAGTAATTTAGTTAAGATATATGCAATTACATAGTGTAACATTGCTATATGCAGAATGAAGCGAAGTGGGATTACAATTTTGGAACTTTTGGTCTATATTGGTCATCAACAACAACTAAGTGGCTACTAACTTTTGGGTTTACTGGCCACTATCAAATTTTTTTAGTCAAGATTTAGTGATCTGATTACCTAAGATCTGTAACTAATTCTCCTGAGTTGAGAAATGGTCTCATTAGTCTATCCCCTATTAACATCTATTGCAGCATTTAGTAACCTGTGGTATGCGTACCATTGGTAATACGTGAGTTGGTTGTTGGTGTTACGCGAAAAGCAATCAATACTAGCATGTATTAAAAGTTTTTAAAATTAAATAAAAAATATCATAGAACTTTTTTTTCTGTTATTCGTAATTTTTTTTTTTTTTTTTTCAAAATTATTAATATTTTTCAGTACAGTAGTTAATAAGTACAGTCGATGATGGTCTGTAAAAATTCTTCTCTTCTTTGGTAGAGGAAGTAAGAAGAGTAAGCTTTTTTTATTAACATATTACAAATGAATATCACTAACTGAACATTATCGAAATGATACAATGTGTAATTGAATCACTTTTTTTGGAAATAGCAAAAAAAAATGATTTTTGACTCAAAAAAGAAATAGAAGACTACTTCACTTGATTCAACTGTAGTTAATGCATGAATTTTGTACTAACGCGTGTCAAAAATCAAAAGGCAACGAAAATGAAATGAAAAAACTTGTTGTCTTTATGGAAATTTCGCGAACAAGTAGCAGAGGTACTTTGTAAACAAGGAGCAAATAACCCTAATAAAGGTTGTTGTCCTTCCACGTGACCTAGTGAAGAAATACATAAAAAAAAAGATGGCATCAGCATCCTACGTGCCACCCCGTGATGTCCGCTCAGATGGTATTGGACATTTACCGATAATTGTGGACAACAGGCAACGGTGCAAGTACCCAAAATGTGGAAAATTATCATCTGTGAACTGCGATTAATGAGGGGTATTATTGTTTGAATCAGAACAATAGTTGTTTCAGAAATTTTCATGTTTAAAAAAAAATGTCATTTTACATTCGTACATGTTGTATCAAATTTGATACATTAATTAAATATAATTTAATGAAAGTAATATTCAACTTAGATTTTTTTGTGTATTTTTCTGTTGTGTTATATGATCAGACGACGCTGCAAATATTTTTTATTCGAAGATAAAAAAAAGTCCTGCATTGAAGGGTTGAAACCAGAATAAAAATGAAATTTAAATACCTTTTGTCAAATTCCACTAAAAAGATAAGAAAAAGAAAGAAGAGGAGAGATCTGAGTTTATATATTACAAATTGAAGATACTTACCAGCAAAAATAATCTGCTAATAATAAACAAGATTTTCTGAAAAGAGCTTCAATCTCTTTCGCCTTAGTTTTGTGCATAAAAATTTCAATCCTTAAAATCATATGTGCTTCACTAAGCAAATGGTAGTAAGTTGCTGGACTTGAAGACTTGTTACTTTCGGCAACTTCCAGCTGAAAAATCAATAAATGTTAAAGCCAGCCAATAACAACATTTAATAACATCTTCCTAAAGTATATGACTCACATTCAGGCCTTATTTATCGCACGGGCATCCAGGCCTGTGCCCTGGGCATGAAATTTCTAAGGGGCAGGAAAATTTTCCAGAAATCATTTGAATTCTTTTAAAAGTTGTTCCAGTGCTTTTAACACTTTTTTTCCCAACTTTCCTTCATTTTTTTCACTCCTGCTTTTATTTAGTTGAGGTGAGAAAAGGGATATGAAAACCTAATTTTATAACCAAATTTTAATTTTGAACAGTAAACATTACTTAGACTAATTCACTCTGAGCAGTTTCGTAATGCGATTTTTTTTCTTCTGCCATTAAATCTACATTTATAAAGTGTTTGAAGGGGAGGGGGGGGGCACTCGTGGTGAGAATGTCACTGAATAAAGTATCATCCATTCCAATATCAACCATTCAAAGGGGGCAAGAAAATTTCAAAGTGCCCTGGGCATAGAAACTTGCAAGTCGGGCCCTGTTCACATTGAAAGTTTTTCAGAAACGATTAGTTAATTTTGTAAATATGAAATTGCTACAAATCCTCAAAATATTATGAAGTTGGGAACATTTTAACAAATTTAGCATTTTAATACACATTATTATGAACACATAATCAGAAAAAGTAAGAAAAAAAAACAGAAGGAAAATCATAGAATGAATTTAATAAGAGTTTTGGTAAAACAATATAACAAAAAGGTAGAATTGCTTCTTAAAGCCAAAGTTCAAAGAATAATCCTGTATAAACCAGAGGCGGCTCTAACGGTACGCAAACTAAGCGGCTGCGTGGGCCCCATAATTCTCCTAGAATCTAAAATTCGAATGCACTGGTTTTAGATATAACTGCAACCTGTAGCTAAACGAACGAGCTTTTTTACAGCCGGGGACTAATATATACCAATAGGCTAATAAGGTCCAACCTAGGAAGCCCGCTCTGGGGACCCCAAATTTGTTTCATAAATATTTTAAGAGACGATGACCTACGCTCGACTGGAATTTATATGAATAGGCCAATGTGGACCGGCTTAGGGGCCCCCAATTTCGTTTACCGTTGTTTTAAAAAGGAGGGATTTTTCTCCCCCCTTTTTTAGAGTGGTGTAGAGGGGGGACCCAAAACTTTTACTGCTTGGGGCCCCCACTTCACTTGATCCGCCTCTGGTATAAACATTGCATTTTTTTTCATTGCAAGAGGAGAAGCATTAACTGTAATAAATAAGATGTGTGCTTCATATGTTTATTTTAAAAAAATAGTAACACAGAAAAATACCTTAAAATATGTATAAATATTAAGGTTTGTGAATGTGGTTTATTATTATTGCATTAAGTTGTCTTGTGTTTCTTCAGGGAGGGGCGCAATTGCCCCCCCCCTAAATGACGGGCCTGGTATGCACAATCTGGTTATTACAACAGCTGCATATTGCTTTTGCATAGAATATTGTAGGTATAGAAGATGATATTAAAAAGGGCATTAATTTTGAATACAGGAATTTTTCAAATATTTTCATTTATACAGTAGACAATGAAAGAAAAAAAATATCTATTTTTCTCATATAGTTCAAATTTCTCATGACGGATTTGTTCTTACTCTGGAACATGGGCAATGTGCATCTTATTTTCAATGAAAACTTTTGTACAACAAGTTTGGGTTTCTCAATAAATCATAATAAACTGGCAAACATGATACAACTAATACTAGGGATGCACCGATTAATTGGTCATAATCGGCTGCTGATTATTTATAATCAGCAAAATTGGGAAGATTAATCGGCGGAAAAAAATAATTTTAAATAATTGTTTTAAAATACATCTTCAACGAGAAACTATAATAAATAAATTTGCTAACAGTAAATAAATAATTTTCAGCAACCAATACTACTAACAGTATGATAGCTGTAGTATGACAGTATACGCCGCAAAAACAAAATAAATAATTCAGATAGTGCGCAAAACTGAATTAAATGTAAAAATTACTGTTGATATTTTTCTCCATTAGCAGAGTGCTCATAATTTTCATAAGGAATGAAAGTCTTGGATTAAATGGCTACTAATAATTTAAAAAAAAATATTACATTAAAAGTGCTCCTTAATTAGCCTGCTCATCACACTTCTGTCCTACATCTTTTATTTCTAGTTCACATAATGTAACTTTATAAAAAAAAATATTGAAATTGGATCAAAGAAATTTAATGAATTTTTAAAATCATTTTGTGAACTTTGGAAAAATTGAGAAAGATAAATCGTCTTGAACTAGTAACTATTTCTAAAATCGTTATAGTGAAAGGAAAAAGAAGTGATGAAGGAATTGCTAGAATGAAAAATAATAATAATGATCAGTAATCTCTGCCAATTAATCGGCCGATTACCAACAACCGATTAATTGGTAATCGGACAATTTGCTTATCATTGCATTCCTAATTAATACAAACCTATAAAGTGCGAATCGCATTGCATAAGAGTGCCATATTGAAGAAGGGGTAAATTAATGTAACAAAAAATAAATAAAATTCAGTAAATATTTACCAAATCACTAAAAACTTGCACAACGGAAGGTTTCCTGAGTGAGTACAAAGTGGAAGAATTTGCATTTTCAACACTAAAAAGAAACATTATAAATGTAAATAAATGTGAAAGATACACTTCTTTACTTTTCTTTCTTTTTTTGTGAACATTTAAACAAATACTTGACAGCTGAAACTATGAGGTTTAAAAATAATGTTGAATTCAGTCAAATACTCTTTTAGTGAAGCACAAGATGAACAGCCAAATAAGGTCCACTATTTGATTCAACTTGAAGCCGTACTTTTTACAACCATTTACAACAAGAGTGGATTGACCGGGAAAATATTTTTTACTCTAAGTGGTTATTGTATTCTTCATTTATCAAAACAGCAACGCCAAAAAAAGGACAAGTTTCAAAATATTCATTATAAACTGATATATATTTGGTTTTGGTAAAAGAAAGAAAGAGAAGTTCTATACTTTACAATAAATGCTCCATGGAACCATTCATAAAAATGAAAGAAAAGAAATATTTTAAAATATTTCATTAACAATAATTTATGACAATTACTGCTATTTCTCTATTCAATTCAAAATAAGGGGAGAAAACAAATTTTCTTATTTTCACTGCACATTCTTATCAAAGCTCTGGACCATGTTATCTTTGGTGACATCCACACCTGTCACCTAGGGAGATCCCCCCCCCCCCTCCTCTTGAACCTCCCTAGACGACTTTCTCTGGCTTTGAAAAATAAACACTTTTATATAGGTAGGCCTAGTTTTTGCATCTCTCCGTCAAAATATACATTGAGTTTACATCCTTTCCGCTTCCCTCCACCCCACCCCCAAAAAAACTTTGAAATAAAGGGCCTGAAAACATCAGTTTACAACAAGGACATAATTCCTAATTTAAAAAACTTCTAGATTAGTTTTTGATGTTATTAACTGTACATAAAAAACTGTCTTAGAAATTATCATGAAAACATTTTTCCTTTTTTCAACATTCAAAACATACTTAAGAATGGTACATGTACTGAGGTGAACATGTACTTGATAAATATTTAATTAAAAATTTACAACTTCTCTTTTAAACATTTACTTTTAATCTTTATTATGCCTCTCTGTTATGATGTGCTTTTAAAATTGTTCTTTACATCATTCCTTTATTTTGTGATAAAGATTTTGTAAAACTGAATAATATAAACAACTGTATTTTCATTCCAACTATAAGCTTGGTTTCAGTTGTATATTCACTTAAAAAACAATTCCTGATGGCTGAAGACTTCATTTGTTTTATAGTAATTTATTTAATATGAAAACACAGAGCAAAACTTTGTATGAAAACAAAAATTATATCAATTAATTCTTATATGAAATAAATAGTTGTAAAAATACTGACATAATAAATAAAAGAGTTTATTTCAGTTAAGACTTTAATTCTGCTAACATAAAATATTTATTAATATAATCATCACTGAAAGTCCTTTCTAGCTTTAATTATGTAACAGGGAGTAATTTAAATTATTCATGTTACTACTGAAAATATTCTAACAAATTAATAATAAAGTAAAGTACTTGAAATTCATGCTTACACATTGTTCGCAACAGAATCCTCTAAGGAAGATATAAGGATCAAATGATTTTCTGACATTGACAAATGATCAACCCCTAAAAAAGGACGCAGACCCAACAGACACACCGTTTCATCAAAGCTTGGTAATACCTAAAATAATAAAAATATGTTTGAAAATGTTAAACAAATACTACTAGTGATTTTCAAATTTAAAGTACAGTTTTGAAATACGAAATGTGATTTGCATATTTGCACAAAAATAACCAATGATGAAGCTAACAGTTTGTTTTGTACAATATTTGAATGATGTATTTAAGGGATGAGCTATAGGGAATTTGAGTCCTACCCGAATTAAATTTAAACTACTCATTGAGAATAAGGATTTTAACATTTCAAAACTTAAGTTTGTAAATTTCTCACATATCAAAATAAATTTCTATATCTGCTCTTGTCTGAAGGAGCTGCAAGAGTAACAGTTTACTTACACTTTAAAACAGATAACTTAATCTAAGATTTTTGCTTGCCAGTTGCCAAAGCTTATTGCAACTGAATTTATCTACACTTTAACATGTAATTTTCCTTTTATCTCTGATGTTTCCTTATAATAAAAGAAAACTCATACTCATTTCTTGACCAAATAACTGTCTACTTCTAAACACTAATTAAAGGCCAAAGCTGAAAAAAATTAGAACCTATAAGTTGAATTTTGAATTTCAACACAAAGTGAGTTTACTTTACTGTGGCCATTTCCACTAAGCAAATCACTTTTCTTAACCAAAAGGTGATTAAGTGGAATTTTCTCTATTATCCATATTTAAACAACAACCGGTCAAAAGTGATCACAGTCAACGGTATAGCTAGAAATTTCTAATGGGACAAGGGGGCAAGGGGGGGGGGACAAGCCAGAATTATCTCTTGAAGATTTAGAAAAAAACAACCTTTACATGTCTATATATTTTTATATATTATTTCACTAGGATTGGGAAACAGGCTTAAAATCTGGATTGGCAAAATCAGCTCAAAAGAGCTTTTCTCTCCACTTGAGCTGTTTATTTATTTATAGTTATTCTTCAATTTTAAATCAAATTGACTAGTATTTATTGCAGTCATTTTTTTTACACGAAGTATTTAACTGTCTCATATTTATTGAAATACCAAGATATTTCTCAATTACAATTACTCATTATTATATTAGAGGGACTGGAAAGTAATACTCTTTTCTAAAACTCTACAATTTTAATGTTTTTATTTTTAATCAGTAGTGTAATTGTCTTTTTAACACAATCTTTTGTCATCAATAGGCAAATTTTCAATTAGAAATTGATAAAAATCAGTTGTAATATATGATAACAAAATATATGATAACATTTTGGATAACAGTCAGATTTTCAAGATTTTTGCCTTACAGTTAAGCAGAATAAAAAGCAATCAAATGGTGCAATGCCAAGTGCATTCATCCCCCCCCCCCCCCCCCAGTGAATGTCAGAAAAAGTGTAATCCCGCAGTTTGACAATGAAAGACTGCACAGCTCCGAACAAAACATGGAAAATATTAATGGACTGCAGAGAACTGCCCCACTTCTACCATAGTCCACCTGACAGTGCATCATTTGTTTTTCCTTTGTTCCTATCATTGTGTAACAAAAAAACTTGGAAATTTATCTAACTGATCCCATCACCAGATATTTTGCCTCAAAATCAAATCATTTCTATTGAAACAGGATTGAAAACTTATACAATAGATGGCAAAAGATTGCTAATAATGATGGCAATAACATTTTTAATCAAAAGCAAAAGTTGTTTAAAATTGATTTGCTTGAGAAAAACATTGCTATTTTTAGATTCCTCTAACAAATTTTAATTCCTTATAAAGATACTTACATTCTTAACACCATCTAGCTGTTCTACCTGGCTTAAAACAGAGTGTGGAAGATGAACAGTATAAGTCTCAAGCCCGGTATCAGTCAATGCATGCAGCAATGAAGTTTCAATTGCTATTCCTTTCAATGCTGAGGTGTAAACATATGAGCTAACAAATTGTGTTCTATTTGTGATGTCATACAAAAAACCTTCCTGAGGGGTTGAGAAAAAGCAGCCAATAGTTCTGATGGAAGAAGAAGATACAGGCAGAAGACTCAGCCATGGATTGGAAAATGAAGACTTTTCAGACTGTGAAGCCGCCATATTTAAAGGATCAGCAAAGTTATCTGGAGATGTTTCTAAAAAATATATTTACAAAATAAATTGCCAAGATAGAAAAAGCATTATCATATGTGTGTCATGTGAGTGAAGATAAAGATTAGGGATTAACACTCACCATGTGGCAAATAAATAAAACAAGTGGTGGCTAAAAAGAGTAGCACTAGTAGGAAGTGGGGGTTGCCCCAGATGACACTGATCTAGGCAATGACAACTAAGGTGTAATTAAGAGTTTATAAAAATATAAATGGCTTAATTCAGAAAAAATTCCCCACTTTTCACTAAATTTAATTTAGAAAAAAATTTAACAAAAATACAGCACAATATTGCAAGGATAATATTGCTCTCTTATGCAGCTACGACAATGTTACCTAAAATGCATTTGTAATTACCTTTGAACTTACTTTCATTTCACCACAAAATCAAAATGAGTTGCTTCAGAAAATTGTAAAAAACTATATTTACAATTTTTTTCATAGGGTGAACACTAAATTAAAACCCCAGGAGACACTTTTGCTAGGTATGCCACTGTTGAAAATATTAATATCATTTGCCACATGGTCACCATTCTCTTAACCCTGTCTATGCAGTCAACAATTTAAAGTTGTTAGAAAGCATTCCTCTTAAAAGTGAAATAACATCCTATTAACACGATAACCACTTGATTAGTCAATCCTAATGCCCCTCATTAGTCTTATAAACCTTGATTTAAACTAATAATTTTAAGTTTTATTAGAAACTTAAAAGCTAATTTGTTGCTCGGTTACTTTTTTGGACTATAAAAATTGCAACTCATAAATTAGCTTTTAATTGCCACTAACGACCAGAAATATTTTCTAATCTTGATGTTTACACATGAAATACAATCTTTATGATATATGCATATAGAGAGTGATGTTAAAATAAAATTGGCAGTTCAGAGAAAAATTTGTCTGATGAAATGTAAAAAGAATTAGGCAAGCTTCTGTAAACATAGGATTAATTACAATTTGATTAGCATTTAAGACAATTTACAACAATAAGCCCTCTCCTAAAGATATGTATCCCCTCGCTCATTAGATCTTCTCAAAATAAAATGTTCCAAATGCCTAGAATTCTACAGAAGTAATTTTTTCTCATTTTCAGATTAACCTAAGATTTGAATAGCATAAAATAAGGACCCCTTATCATGTCATCCATGCAGGGTCGCCGCTACCAGCAATATGGCACAGTACCAATTTTAATGCTGGGCCCCCATGCACCCCCTCCAATTGCATATCTTTATGCCATCGTTTCAGCACATTTGCAATTGTAAAAAAAAATAAAGAAAAAACTCTTTTCGGAAAAACTTTTTTTTTTAGTTTTAAAAGTGTGCTTTTGATTTTATTTTCACATTATTTGTATCGCCAGATGATTTTAATATTTCTTTTTACACGAAAGGACAAGTTTGAAAACAAAAACACAATTTTTGACGTTTGGTCCGACAAACTTCAAAATTAATAGTTTGAAATTGCATTTACATGTAATATTGCATTGTTTAGTTGCTTATAACTGAATTTTTAAATTTTAATGTAAATTTTAAAAAAAATCTGTAATCTTATCTAAGATTGTAAAATGCATTAGGGGTTGGTGGGTGTTTCGAGGGCCACACGCAGTGAGCTCGGGTTTAAATGTTTCGTTGATTGGCTCTTATCAGGGGCTCTTTATTCTGGACAGTCAGGCCCTAAAGCCCCAAGGAGCTGCGCTGCTTTCGGTTAAGAAAAGCTCCCATGGCTACTTGATTCTTGTTCTTAAAGTGCAAGAGACATTATTTTGTCAATGAGTTTAGTCTTGGTTTTACGTTTGACGAGTTTCTGTAGCTTTTGGAAAGCGGTGCATTTTCCTTTGCGCAAAGCGTGTTTCATTCATTGGTGTTTGTTCTTGCAATTGTTTCATATTGAGAATCGGCAATGGAAAGCGAGATTTTTTTTGAAAAACAGCTCTTTTTTTTGATGAAATTATTGACCCTATTACTGGAAATACATGTTCATAACCTTACGGGCCCCCCAAAGTTCCGGACTCCGGTACTAGAGGTCTAGTATCCCCCCCCCCCCCCACAAACGGCGGCCCTGCATCCATGCAAAAATATAGCCCATTATAAAGAAAAATTAAAATTGGCATTCAATGTTGATAAATTAAAACATCCGAATAACCTCCACTCTGCCTCTCTTTTGTTCAAGAATGTATGTATTAAGTCTTTAAAGTGTGATATCAAAATCCAAATCTGGAAGTACCCTTATTACTCTAGTGTGCCTCCTTTGAACCCTTTCTAACAAACAAACAAATATCGAAACATGAAAATTGCATTGGTAGGTCCAAACAATTTGGAGTAAAACATATGAGCATTTAACCCTTTGACGCAGAATTTTTATCAGCGTTTTGTTCATATTTTGTCAATTATTCTGTATTAATTTATGTCAAAATTAATACAGAAAACAATATATTTATAGCATGTTAATGATTTTCTGGTTATGAAGTACAGTATAGGACGACGGTGTCCTTTTCTGCGTGATAGGTAAAATTGGTAAAATATTCATGAGAAATTGGTGTTTCGTTCGGTGGGACACCAGTGTCCCATTTCTGCTTCAAAGGGTTAAGGGCATTTCTAAAGTCATTCACTGCATACAAAATTAAGAATAGATTTACCTGACACATAAAATGGTAGCAAATGAAGTCCAGTTAAAGAGCATTTCTTTTCTTTTGAGACAAACTGCCGGAACAATAAAGTTACAGCATTTATATTTGATGAAATGGTAGGAAGCATCTCAAATATTTTCGAGTCTAGTCTCACATCAATGGTGCAACCTCTAATAGTTTGAAGAGGACCATATAATTCACAGCTTTCTTCATTGCAAAACTTTTCATTTTCTTTATCTATGCAAGCAAAGTTAATATTAATAGGAAATGAGCTTGAATGAAGTTTTGATTTAATGTGCTCTTCCCATTTCTTGTCATAAGCACCACTATAAGTACATGATTCGAATCTCCATTCAATACAATCATCATCACAAAGTTCAAGTTTACTATCTTTCAGTGTGTCGGATACTGATGAATCACAGCCATTTTCGTCCTGTTGAGATACAAGTTTAAATATGTGTACAGCATTTTCTGACATACAAGCAAAATAATTTTCATATATCTCTATTTCCTTTACCATAATTGGAACACTGATGTCCACAAAGTGATCGAAATCATGAAATTTTTGTTTGGATACTTCATCTGTCTTAGTGCTGTACCCAAATACTGATATCATGTTTCCTAAACTTACAGCTAAAGCTGATGTTTTATTGCAACAAGCAATATAAATAGCACTTTGCTCAAGGGGTAGTTCAACCATTTCAAATGTCTTACTCCAAGATTGTGAATTTATGTTTGTTGGCATAGAACCAGCGATTCGAACTTTCAAGGTCTGTCCACTGACATCTATCCACCATTTGAAATAAATCCGGACATAAGTGATAAGACTTCTGTGCCATGATGCTTTAGTTTCAATGGTTGCAACATAATTTCCTGCAAAAAAAAAAAAAAAACTCAGTCTATGAAAACATAAATTTTAAAGATATTCAACACATAAGATAATGGGAGAGAGTTATAGTTAAGTTATTTTGAGGAGAGAGATAACTGATGAAGGGAAATTGTAGTTCATTAAATTAGCAAGGATATGTAAAATAAATCAAGAAGGAAATATTACTTAGTTATAAAATAAAGCAACTAGAAAATATTACTCAGTTTTTTCTAAGCTATATGGTTGCAAAATTTAGAACAGAAACAAAATTCTTCTGCAAATAGTGATTTGACATGAGCTTGTTAAAAAAATTATTATTTTGAAATCTGGGAAAAAATTTACAAAAAAAAATCACAATAAATAAATAAATATAATACTTTCAAAAGAAAAAAAAAAAAAAAAACATTGAAAATCATAAAATTTGGAAAAACAAAAATGATTAGGGGCTTGGGGACTCATTGGACTGGTCTCAATTATTTTAATCGTATTATGCTAATATTTCTGATTTTAATTTATAATCAAAGATTAGCCCTAAAAGTTCTGATGAAATTAAATAATACAGCTAGGAGCATCATTTGAAAATTTTAAGAGGTGCAAACCCTTTGCAAATTTCATAGGAAAAAAACAATGAATGAATGTAAACTATTATGTAACACATTTGAATTCATATTGGAGATGAACAACAGGAGACACTGCAGTCTATGGCCAATGGAGGTTGAAAATGTAAAACAAATGCATATTTATCTAATTCAACATCCGTCATATCTGTTTTTTAAGGCCCAAATCTGCCTGGATAAAATAAAATATATTGTCACGATAAACTCAACCATATTTGGAAGCCCTGTTGGGAAGTCACCATGACCTCCCAAAAGAGTTCCCTGTTCTGCAAATTTTGCCTGACAATTTGAGTTTTGCAATGTTGATTTTTTTTTTTTTCTTTTTTAAATTCTGTTGGGTGTTTTCTTTTCATTAGATATTAAATATGCATACTCCAGTGTTATCATTCGCTACAATTCTAAATTTCTTTCGGGAGATTGAGAATTTTCGCCTCCTAAAAATTTAAGCTCAGAACGCCTTTGACCATAGATGCAGTATAAATATATATGGAGCAAAAACATTACATTTAAAGAACAAACCTGATTCGCAGTATGTTATTTGTCTTACTAGATCTACCGTTGGGAAAGAATGAAAAATATTTCCACGAGAGTCCAGGTCATGGACATTCACGGCATGCTCTGTTGTGGCAACTAAAAACTTTCCTTCTGCTCCACAAAAAGCAACGGGTTCATTTTGAGACAAAAAAACATCTTGCGATAAAAAATGGTGACAAGAGACAACACGCACCATTTTATGAAAATTTTGATTGCAAATTTCTTTATTATAAAGTCAAATCAATTACATAAGAATCGCAGTTCCAAGACAGGGAAGACGTATTTAATTTTGTATTCATCAAAACCATAAGTAATTTAAGTCAAAATCATAATGTTAAAATTGTTTCAAGACATCACAGCAACAATTAGGTACGAATATTGTTTAATATTCGAAAATTATTGCATTTGTTCCAGTTTTTTTACACATTTCCTCAATTTGAAATATTTGTTTACAGATTGATAGGAGGAAAAAGGAAAATTAGAATAAGATGAGTTGTTTCTTTGCTGTGTCACAGTTAACGAAAGGCTTTTGAAAGTTAAAAAAGAATCTGGATTTGTTGGATGTTAACAAGATTGATATGTAAAATTAATAAAAAAATTGTTATTAATGGCACAAAACAGCAATGAAAACTTGAATAGAGAGTAAGCATTTCATTCCCAACAGCTGCTTTTAGCTACGCCTCGCATAAATATTTCGCGCAAAATGCAAACTTTTCAATTTTGCCCTTTTCAAAAAATCTATTAAGTTTTGGCAACCAAAACAGTTAAGGCAGGGATTCAAGTGAAACAGGCCATCGCAAATTACAATCGCTACTGGAAATGAATTACATTAGAACGTTTCTTGATAAAAACATCGTGACGTCAGCGTGACATTTGCCTATGAAAAACGAGCTAGATAAAACGTCACAGCCTACTTGGCGAATAAAAGGAGATCGCTGAGTGCTTGTGAGCTCTTATTGGCTCCACCCGTAGTGACGTCATGCCAAGTTAAGTTGATGATAATGTAATTCACTTCCAGTAGCGATTGCAATTCGAAGCGATCGCAGTGCTGTTTCACTTGAATCCCTGCCTAAATTCTCAAGCCCGTCATTCAGCGGGGGAGCTCCCCTTGCTTTTTAAAACTGCTGCACTTGCGCATGATTTTTGGTGTTGTTTTGCAGAACTTGCATTGAGTTCACACTCTTAATCCCCCCCCCCCTCTCCCCCACGACGGTTCTGCAAATTCTTAAAAAAATAAAAAACTGGGGAAAGACGCAGACTCGTCATTAAGGGGGGGGGGTCATTTGCCCCCCCCCCCTCCGACTTTGGGAAATTAGTGAATTTACATATAAGTGGGAGTGGTTTTTGCTATTATTGGGGGCAATTTGCATTGGATCCACACGCTTCTCCCCCTTCTGAAATAATTTTAAATGACGGGTCTATGGGGGAGAGTCAAAGTTTTGACTAGAATATATAAAAGTCAGCGTAGGAACGTCGTGGAAGTTATACGTTTTTAGAATTTTAGTTTTGAAAATAGAAAATGGGAGATAGTTGGGAACCCCTACCCAACTATGCAATAATTTGCATTTAAGATTTCTATTTCAAAAATTTTACAAGAGAGGGCCTCCGATCCTTGGCTCCCCTGAACATCATGGACTGTCTGGTTGTGTTATTGGGCGTTAAACGAAAAATCTCTGTTGTAGAGTTCCCCCTCCCCTCCTCTATCTAATATCGCACTGAAGATAATATTTGTTTCTTAGTTTCAGGAACAGACAGCTATATTGCTTAGAAAAAGGTACAATAGATGAGTTTCGGATGAGACTCAGCTTTTAAATTACTTTTTGGCTACATCTATATTTAAATAATGAGATAAGTATGCAATTCCGGCGGCAAAATAAGCTCTGCAATAGTTTATGTAACGTATGAAGAAAATGAGACATTTAATGTGTTTTTTGTACGGCATGATAAACGTGTGTAGTTTCTCCTAAGGGAAGGGGGTGTTGTGGATTTTTTTTATAAAAGACTTTACATAAATACTAACCGGGTACCCGGCTCTGCCTGGGTTTCTGCCCGGTAATGTGTTTCAGTGAAACTCCTTCATAATTCATTCAGCATTAACCCTTTATGCCCTGACGGGACTCAAAAGTCCCGCTTATTATGATTTAGTATTATAAATGCAAAAGGGCTGTAATCATGCTGAAACTTTTAACCTTTTGGATCCGGGCTGTGTTTTAGAAATTTTTCTTTCGAGCCAGGTAGTACGACAATTGAACCACAGATTTCTTTTCCATTGGAAAGAGAAGGTATAAACTGTCGTACTATACATATGAAACCTTGAAAAAATCCCCGGCTCCAAAGGGTTCGAGTGAAAATCTCAACCCTGTCCTCTAAAAAAAAAGACTTACGGTACAGCATGTGTACCGCCCGACTCCTAAAGGTTAAGTACCACTCCTTGTACTTTGCTGAGAGGCCGACAGATGGTACCTGCGGACGGAAAGTTTTCTTGGGGGCCCTAAGGCGTAGGGAGTCTTAGACCCCCAACATTTTCGAACTTTTTTTGCGCGATAAACATGTTTCTTGATCTATTTTCAAATAAAAAACCAAAAAAATATTTTTAAAATCAATAGTAACTTAATTTGGGACATAAAGGGTTTAAGTGCACACCTATATAAATGAATGACTACTTCTGTAAACAATGGCTATTTTTTCTGTCTTCTTCTGTCTTCCTTTTGGCATAGAGGAATATAAAATCCATAAGAAAGCACAATAAATTTCATACTCCAGAGAAGCCTTGGTTCAAAATTTTCATTACGATCACTATTAATGTTGTTGCACGGCAACTAATTTTTGCAACAATGGACCGAAAATTTAATCATTTAATGGGGAAACTATATGAAATTTAGTTTTTTATAATAACTTTTTAAAACTAAGTTTTTTAGAAATAAATTATAGCCTATCCTGATTCCTGTTAATGTAGCTATCTATGGTGAAAAAATGGTTAAAATTGGTCCAGTAGTTTTGAAGATTACCCCAAACATACATACATACATACAAAAGTCGTCATTTATGTGTATAAACTCATATTAGTATGAGAAACTGGTGATGAAATCAAAGGTTTTGGGGTGTTCATTCTCAAAAACACCTCACAGTGCCCCTAGGATTTTTTTTTCTTTTATAGATGCTGTTTGCAGTTTCAATGTTTGTGTAAGAACTACAATTTTTACTTAATTTCTGAAGAACAGCAGCAATACTGTTAGGTTCTGAAAACATAACATAGTTCTAAAGTATTGAAATCACACACAGAGTCAAAACTCACACACTGACAGGTAGGGAGGAACTAGGAGTTAGCCCTTAGTTAATTGAAACCAAGGTTGTAAATACGTCTTTTTGATTAAGATCAACGTGTTCTAAAACTGCAATAATTGTTTATAGAACTGATTCTATTAAAAACATCATTTGATTTAAACCAAATAACTCTGATTAAAAATGAAGGAACTTCCATGAGGAAGTGAAATCTATGTCCACTATGTCTTTAAAGCTGTTTAGTAACTCATTAGGGATTTTTTCAAAATAATGAAATTGAATACTTTGAAAGTTTTCCCCCCTCTCATTGGCAAGATTAAAAAGTAATTTCAATGGTAATTTTGAAAGTTAAAGCAAAGAAAAAAAAATTCTAGTGGGAAAAAAAACAATTTTAAATTATATAAAATGTTAACTGCATTTTACTATGCAACTCGAAAAAGTAATATAAAAAACTATCAGGATTTTTAAAATATGAAGCTTATGTTTAAAATAGAGAGTTACATAAAAACAAGTCCTTGGAAATCCCTTGCTGTGATCAAGTTTTTCTTTGTTTTACAATAAGAAGGAAGATCTTTTATTACGAATGCATAATAGTTTACTGTCCCTTCACAATTGAGAAAAGAAACAGAAAAATGAATGCAAAACTAAACAAGTGCGATTTTGGTAGAAAAGTAAAATTGGCGAAACTGATAAATTTTGAAAAACTGAAATTAGTAAAATCACAAGTTACTGGCTAAAAATCAAGGACGCGTTCAAAACAATTCAAGCGAACAATTTCGTTACACTGGAACCTATTTTTTTTCTCTCCTCATTTTTCTACATTTAACAAAGAGAAGTCTGTCTTTGAGGCCTTTTCTTCTCCTCTCTATGATAGTATACAGAGCACAGGCAAACAATGGATTTTGTCTTGCTATTACAGTCCCTCCCTATCCACAACAGTGGCCGGATACATACTGGAGAAAGATTTTTCACTTTCTCACCCGGGCATCTTATTACCCCCACTTTGAATACTATGAATTTCATCAAAAAAGTCCTAATAGAGGCTTTGCTCATCATGAGAGCAGATTGTTTGTATTTGATCCAAAGCCTTGGAACTTCCGCTTTTCGTAGACTCCAAAGATACCTGTGTATGGAAATGTACAAAACTCAAAATAGCAATCATGACTACATTTAAACAGCGTCAGACATTATTTGCAAACAGTTCATCATTTTGAGTCGGAAGAAAATCCCGAGGAAAAGGTAGACCCTGTTTGAATATCTAAGGAAAATGAATACATAATAATTCGGGCAGCTGAAGGTTATTCTTATATTCCCCGTTCTTGTTGGATGAGGGGTTAAAAAAGATGTCTTAAAGTAAACTTGAAAATGTGCTTTCAGAAACTTCTGTAGAAATTGTTTAATTAAAAATAAAAACTAAACTCAAATGCTCAAAAAATGAAGTTTAATAATAATGAATATTTACACTAAACAAAACATGATATTAAATTACATTTTTATAAAACAAGTCTTTCAAAGATACAAAAATATGGATGAAAATTGTATTAACAGCTAAATTTTTATGGAAGAAGATTTTATACAAATTTGTTAAAAGTAACTTATGATGAAGAGCACTCCATACTTCAAAACTTGTTTGAAAAGTCATAGCTGTAAATTATTTATCTGAAAATAGAAATTTAAAAAAAAAATCAAACAATTACAACAAAATAAGCAAAAAGAAATTTTGATCTTTCAACAAAAATGGTATAGTTAATATAACAAGCAAAGTAGTTCATTTTCTTGGTATTACAGGAAATAGGGTTTTCAACTGGAACATACTATTTCTTTTTTACCAAAGAAAATCTTTAGATCATTATACAACAATAATTACCAAACAGAATTTAGCTCAAGCAAAAGCATGCCCCTTTTAGGTGAGAAAACGTACTCTGATTAAATTTATGCATATTGCATATGTTACTGTTGAAATTACTGTATTACCCCACATTAGCCGGCATGCTGCAAAATTGGAGAAACACCAGATTTTCAATAACCCTTGTCTGGTTCTTACCGGCATGCTGGAAAAACCAAGGGTAGAAAAAAAAATTTAATACTATAACAAATGCATATTCAACATTAAAAATAATATAAGTTCTATACTGGAGTGCTAAGCACAGAAGTCATATCTACACTTTTAATCGAAATTGACTTACTGTCACCAGGTAATTCTTTATAACATATATCACCTAAATACTTTGTTTTATGGTCACCAGCGGGTGACCGAGCTCCGCTCGGAGAAAAAAGGTATCGAAGCTAACTCGAAGATTTAAATTTTCAATTGAGATTTATCAAAACAATACATGCCATAAGAAAATTTGTGAAACTATTGGTGAAAAAACAACCGGTTAAAGTGCACCATTGTAAACTATTTTAAACAAAGTTAGAGTTTGGAAAGGGAACTATTTTATGCAAAGGTAAAGTTTGAAAAGTCACAGGAAATAAAATGTAATCGATAACAAAAAATTATACAGTTAAACAAACAGTACAAAGTGAGCAGTGTAAAGATTGAAGTATGCTGAAGTTCAATATTTTTGACAAATTTATTTAGAAAATCCAAACATATATACATACATAAGAAGCATATTATAAACCTATAACAGCATAAACATAATTCTTGTTGAACGGCGTATAGATGGTTGGAAGCCTTGTTCTGGTCACTGATATCGTTGAGAAGAGCCATTCCTTCATAAGCGCCATCTGCTGTTGTAACGTAGAAGCGTGCGACAAATTCAGGGTGAAGTACGGCAACTTTGACGGTCGGGTAAGCTTGTTCGGCATAATGGAGAAGCATTCTGACAATGACGGTATCTTCTAGTTGGCCATTTGCGGGTAGAATTGAGTTGATCTCTTGTTGTTCCAAAACTCCGGCTCCTTGAAGAATTTCATGTAGAGGTGCGTTCTGCATGTTGAAAATGTAGCTTGAAATCTGATGAATGTTGAAATGTCGAACTTTGTTGACGGTGATTTAAATCGAAATCAGTTCCTTAAATGCTTTTTTGGAAATTCGAATATTTGGAATTAGTTCGCCACATTGGCTATAGATGGCAGCACATTTCTGCTTGAAACCAATTAGGCAATAGACCAGCGGTGGCCAACCCGCGGCACGCGTGCCACAATGTGGCACGGCAGAGCAGTAACAGTGGCACGCGAAGACTTTTTGAAAAAAATCCAAAATTGAGGGGAAAATATCGATCTCAAAAAGATTGATAAAAACTAAAACCCTTGAACTGATAAATACAGATGGGTGACAAAATAATACGAACACCTGTGAAAAAGTGCGACTTATTTCCCTCCTGCAGCACAACCGCGCCACCTGCAACAGAAGTCTGCCACCTTGTGAGCGTGAAGAGGAAGCTATTAGTCTCTCAACATTAGTCACCAGTGTTACATGAGTTTATCTAACTAGATTTTATAACGTGAAATGTCTGACCTGTCAGAATTCCAAAAAGGGATGATTGTTGGGGGGCGTTTAAGTGGAGCATCGGTGACAGAAACAGCAAACCTTTTGGGGTTTGCAAGAAGTACTGTATCAGACGTTATGACAGCATACATGAAAGAAGGTAAGACAAAGTCTTCAAAGCAAAACAGTGGCCGAAAGTCAAAGCTTGATGATAGGGATAAACGTGTCTTGAAGCGCGTAGTAGCTCGAAAACACAAGCAATCGTTATCCGAAATAACATCAGTCATGAACAGTCATCTTCAGAAGCCTGTTTGAACAAGAACTGTTCAAAGAGAACTTCATGCAGAAAACATTTATGAGAGAGTGGCAATTCGTAAAAACTTGGTGACAGCAACCAATCCTTTCAAGCGCCTTCAGTGGTGTAGAGGTCACAAAAGCTGGTCCCCACAGCAGTGGCAGCAGATAATATAGTCCGATGAATTATCTTTCACCTTATTTCAGACCACTGGATGCGTTTATGTCTGGAGATCACCCAAAGAAGCGTTTAATCCTGAATGCCTCTTACCAACTAAGAAACATGGAGGTGGTTCCATTATTTTTTGGGGTGCGATTTCTTGGCTTGGTATTGGGCCACTATTACGTCTGCATGGGAGAATCAAATCTAATGACTATCTAAGCGTTCTCGCGGATCATGTTCATCCTTTTGTACAGACTGAATTCACTGGAGAGCAACCGATTTTTCAAGACGACAACACCCATATCCACACCACTAGGTGCGTCCAAACATGGTTCGAAAAGCATGACAATGAAGTTGAGCATCTCTCCTGGCCCCCTCAATCTCCACACTTAAATATTATTGAACATTTGTGGCAATATTTGGAGTCTAAACTTCGTTCCCGATTCCCACCTCTATCAAATCTTTCAGAATTAGAGGCCGCTTTGCAAGAGGAATGGCTTAATATTCCTTTAAACGTTGTCAATGACCTTTATGCATCGATAACACGTCGTTATTCAATCTGCAATTCAGTCCAACTTCCTATTAATAAGGATTTTTGATGTTTCACAGGTGTTCGTATTATTTTGTCACCCATCTGTATAATGATATTCTGACGATTAAGTGTCAGAAGGATGGCTTACAAAATGTCTTAACTACAATATTGAAAAGTACTTAGCGTTAGCTTCGGACATCCAACGAAAGCTGTGACTCTCAGACAATTCTTTGTAAAGCATATTTCTGTACCTCAGAACCAGACTAACGTAAGTCCATTTTCGTCATTTTTCGGTAGAAGGGGAAAACGATTGTCGAATATATCGTTTTTCCCCTCTACTGAAAAATGACGAAAATGGACTTACGTTAGTCTGGTTCTGAGGTACAGATTTGTGCTTAACACGAATGAAACTTCCGATGCTGCAGAATGGATTCTTGATCTGCAATAGTTTCATCAACGGGTGATGAAATTAAAAAAAAAAAGGTAACTCTGCAACTAAAATTAAGAAACCAGATTGGACAAAACTCGGTATGGTTGCACAAATGAAGACCCTTTAATTGTTTTTGTTACATTACTTGAAAATAATTTGGGAAAGAAATTTCAAAAGTATCATTGAATTATTTATCACAAACTCCTTGGCAAGGAATGAGACTTTTTCTCTGTTGGTGACCCTGTAAAATTCACTGGATTAACAAACTACGAATTAGAGCTCTGAATATTTTGTGAACTTTTCCCAGGAGAAAGAAGAGAGCATGGCAAGTTACTCCTTCATTGAATTTTGCAATAGCTATTCAAAGGAAAAAAAATCACAAGATTTTAGAATTTTAAGGGGTGTATTCTCTAAAATGTCTGGAAGCAAAGCAATGAGGACTTGCTACTTAGGAATGAAAAATAACAAATGAATTTAGCAATATCATCTCGTACTATCAGGCGTTAAGTAATTTAAATTTAAGAATGTACAAAAAAAGTTTCCTAAACCAGTATAGGAGATCTACATTTTTTATGATGAAACTTCAATTTCTTTCTCTCTACTTTGGAGAAAAAAGAATAAATATTTAATACTGAAAGTATCAACCCAAATTTAATAATTTTCCCATGATATACGGAGAAAATTTTACACCTATTTTAAGTATTCATTCAGTGTTAGGTTTGATGATTTTCAGGATCATCCCCCCCCCCAAAAAAAAATGCTGATCTTTTCAAATTCTTTGTATATTTCTTTGCAAGACACTACTTGTTAACCTTCTGAAATCCAAATTGGAATTACTGACCTTTTGCATTGGGAATCAAATGTAAGAAAGTCATCCACGTTGTACAGAAATTTGGAAATTTGTACCAACAATTTTTTTTTCAAATTTACACACTTTAGCTGTCTGATGCTGCTGTAGAGTTGGCTCAAAATACACTTCTAAACAAATATTTTTTGTTATGAATACAGATAAGTATACAGATTATGAATAATGTACCGTTGAATATTAATTGATAGCAGTTAAAACACTTAAACTTCTTAGGATTCTCAAGAACTTATCCTAAAATTAAAGACTTGGTAAAAAAGGTACAGACTCATAAACCACATTTAATACAGACGGTTTGACTTTTAGAATAGAATGTTTGATGTTATTTGTTTCTTTTTTAAGCATCAGTCAACTGGCAGAACCTATAAAAGTGTTTATTAACGAAAACTCTTAAGTTCGGACTTGTTTTATCTTTATTATCATTTAAACTTCAATTACTTAGATTTACGAGAAAAAACGTTTCATTTGAGTGAGAATTATTCAGCCAAAATAAAATCTGTTTTTTTTACTTTTTAAACATTTTCAGAAATACAATGTGGCACGCTGAGCCATTTCTCTCCAGATAGTGGCACTCTCCCTAAAAAGGTTGGCCACCCCTGCAATAGACGAAGAAAAATATCCTATCTGTAACTCCAAACTGCTCGACCGTAGCGCTTCAAAACCGGCGCCAATCGATTCCTCGTGGCCAAAAACCCCAGACCCCCAAGTTTACCGGAGTTTATTAATTCTGGAGCGATTTTCGACTTGGCAACCATTCCTCGTATTATAGTATAGGATTTGTGAACATGTAATATTAAAATAAAATTTCTGAAAAAGTATCATCTAAATGAAATACATGGAGACATAAAACTTTGAAAAGTGATTTCTCATTTTAAGCTCAGCTGTAGATATCACTACAACTGCTTTGCACAGCAGTATAGATCATTTTATTAGTGTTAATAAACAGTTTAATTTTGCAAAAATACTAATAAACTGCGTCAAGATAACCACCAATTTTTTTTTCATCTCCTAGACCTGAAATCATTTTTTTTTTTTTTTTTTGAGAAAGACGTTACTTTGGAATTTATTATCATTTCTCCTAGTAGTGGTTTGCGTTGCAGTGGAAACTGAGAGGGTAAATTTACTTTTGTTTTGTTGGAAAATGAGCCTTGGATTATCAAACATGCCGGAAAATTTGAATTTCCCGGCATGCTGGTCAACCTCACTTTTTCCGGCATGCCGGCTAATGCAGGGTAATACAGTAAGTATTTCATGAAATAACTAGACAAGTTACTTAAAGTATTTAATAGATGAAGATTTATGTTTTACTTAGTTACTCGATGAATTAACTAATTATAGACTATTAAAGTGAGCAATAATTTCAAAGTAATTTTATAAATTAATTGAGCATAAGTGTCTAAAATTTCTCGAAAAATAAATTTAATTCATATTATAAATGATTAATTGATAATTAAGGAAAAGCAGATGATCTTATTTACTACAATAATTTAGTGATATAAATACACCATCTAAATACTAAGACTAAAAGCAATGGAATGGAGTGTACGCACATGTCATTACAAAGTAGCTATAAGCAGTTCAAAACTGATAAAAAGCAGCTAGAGTCAGTTCAAGGAACATTTGAGCGCCCTATTTCATTATTTAAGAACTAAGTAACTATTATATATATATATATATATATATATATATATATATATACTAGCTGACCCGGCGAACTCTGTTCCGCCTTAAAGGCAATAAATAAGCAAATTTTTGAATTTATTAAGTTTTTTTAATTAGAAAATACAAAAAAAAAGTACCTACATTAATCATCCATTATTGTTTCTGTATTTACAACCTATTTTACTGCGCTCCAGAAGCTGTCAGAACATGTGCTTTATGTCGCCCGGCGACAGAGGCTCAAAAAAGGCTTAGTTAAAAAGATAATTTTTTCGGACTGCTTATCAACTGACTGCTCCATCCATAAATCCATCCAAACAAACTTTTGTATATATAATAGTAGTAAGAAGAACAGCCACTTAAATGCAGTCCAGGAGCTATCCCACCAAGCGCTTTCCACCTCTCAGCCTCAGAGGCGTAAAAACTCTTAAGTGACAATCGTTTCTGACAGCTTATCACATATAAATTTCAAGGGAAGTAACGCGTTTGCTTATAATTTACTTCACAAAAAAGTCAAATAACACTCAACGCACCGCTAACTTACAACCTGTTTACTGCGCTCCGGAAGCTGCCAGAACGTGTGCTTTATGTCGCTCAGCCATGGAGGTGTCAAAAAAGGCTTAGTAAAAAGGCTTAGCCAAGAATACAGAAAAGCTGGTAGCTAAATAGATAATTTGCAATAAAAAATATATTGCGGTCTTAAATTGAGATAAAAACTATCCTATCATTTAAGTTGGACCAAACTGTAACTGCGTGCAAAATTTGGTTAAAATCGGTTCAGTAGCTGAGGAGTCCATTGGCCACAAACACAGGGATACATAATTTTTATATATTAAGATATATATATATATATATATATATATATATATATATATATATATATATATATATATATATATATAAACACACACACAACAGATTATATATATATATATATATATATATATATACACTACTCGACATTGAAAATGCAACACCAAGAAGAAGTGGTCAGAAATTCATGCAAATTTTACCGTAGACGCACGTCACTGAGTTATGCAAATGATATGAAATGCGCAACTCTCCGACGCACGTGAAGTAAGATATAAGAGAATGAAGTC